>JAHZMY010000455.1:0-23208 GCA_027743915.1 Seira sanloemensis
CCGTTCGGGACAAGACCCCACCACTCCCTAAAGAAGGGAAAGATTAAAGAATATTAATTGCAAGTTTATATCCGTCTATCTTGGAATAAATAATATTTACACGTATTCTTGATATTTATGAGTCTATCTATACAAAATATGTTTTCCCAAAGCATTTTTGCTTAATAGTTATACTTCTCTGATGTGTAATCACAATAGAATAGGATTTGAACTTGGCTCAAATGAGAAATCATAAATGTGAACTTTTTTCCTTTCCTATCAGATTATCACTTACAAGGGACATAAATTAAATATACAAATGACAATTTGATGGCTTCCTTAATTCAATGGAATGAGTGAGTATATTAATTTAATAATTTCTTTGAGGTTTGTCAGCAAGTTTATCCCCTGTAATTTTTGAAATCAAGGGGCTCTTCCACTTACCCATCGCCAGTTCATCTCGTAGCTCCAAGGACCCTGTAATTAAATACCAGAAATAGACCATTAATCAAGGGAATAGCCTATTAGGCTTAATTAGGAAAATGTGAAAAGTTCAGCTATAGAAGTGCATTACAAAGGCAGAGGCGAAAAAAGATCTCTCTGTCTTGGTATGTATGTAGCTCTTGTGACGAGAGCACATCCTTTGAGAGTGAAAGTCCTCTTTTCGAGCAAGCCAAAAGTAACAGAAACCCCTACGTGCTCCAACGCTTTCAATTTCGCCTCTTCCACTACAAAAGCATCTCAAGCAAAGAAAAGTAGGTAACTAATTTGCTTCACTCTTTCCCTCTCCTTTCCCTGGAAATAATGGGGAATATTCAGAGAAGAAGGGAAGCCTACGGAGAAACTACTTCCTGGATATAAAGCATACACACCAGCGAAATAACCAGACTGTAAGTAAATTGTAAATCCTTCCGGAGGAATTAACGTCTTTTAATTTACTCTCTTTCTCTCACTCATTTTAATTCAACTCTAACGCGCACATAATAATAATAGGCTTGGAAAAATAAAGAAATAGAGCGTTTTATTTACTTTGGATGTGTGCACAGCGCAAAGCGACGCTCTATACATATTCTCTTGCTCTGAGCCATGGCTCCCAATGAAAAGGAAGAAACGATTTTTATACGGCTTAACAACTCCTTCCTTTCATCATTTTTTGGTCTTTTGTTAAGCTACTTTATTCCTAAACTCATAATTATACGAAAAGAGCTTTTTGTCTTTCGCTGGAGGAAGCTACAATAATAAAAGATTTCCGTGAAATAAATGCGTAGTGCATACATACATTCAGCCATATATAGTTCACTGATGTGATAACTGAGGACGAGAGGACGAAACATGATCATTTTTCATAATGTGTATTTTGTTTTCCTGGAACCTAAAAGAAGCCAAAATGCCACAACATTCAACCTGCGAGACCGCCTTTATAATAGCTGTGTTTTTCCTCCTTTTAAAAATTACAAATTCCAGGAATATCTACATTCTACCGCCTCCGTTAGACACTGTACTGTGTGATCTTCCAAAAATAAGTAATAAGCGCCAGCAATAATGGTAAGATTTTTTGGAGACTACAAAACTACAGATACATAGATTCTTCAGAAACATATGGAGAGCGCACGTATTTGATATTTCCCCTGTATATTTATTATGTGTATAGCTGATATTTTACAGAAAATGTTTATATTCAGGATTAATTAATTTACTAATTATAGTTTCAGGGAAGAAAGTGAAGCCAGAGCCTGTTTCTACTCATGTTTGAAAATTATCTTGTGCAGAGTATGTAAACTCCGTACGTACGTAGTTTTTTGCGTCAGCAGATTTCTATGAATGCACGTCCCACAATTCTCGGAAATTCGCAACTCAAAAAAAAATAGAAAAAAGCAGTGGTGGTAGACATTAATTACAAAGGGAAAATATGATGTGATGCCTTACCTGGCTCGTAATGCTTTGTTTGCCTCCGTACATAGTTTGTAAATGGGATTTTGAGCTCGCACTCATACGTTGACGCAAGTGATGAAATATTCACCTCTTCAATTATTTTATATGCACTCACATCATAGGCACCTCCGACGACTTCCTTCTTCACAATAACGTCATCCACCCTGTAAACAATTTTAATTAAGATCATGTTAACGTTTTTTTCCAAAAGGTCACTGTGCTTGTACCTTCTAAATTTCCTTGAGCATTTTTAAATGTATGTACATACTTTCTAACCATTGAGTTATTCGTAATAAAATCGGATTAAACGAGTTCAATTCTCTTCACTATTTTATTTCAAAGCAAGTAACAAGTTCATGATTCAGTGCAATTTCTTTATCTAAATCCTTCGAATACAGGGATGTCTCCTATCTAGAATAAAATACTATGCAATTCTTGTCAGCATTTTTTGTCTTTATTGAATATTTCATGCCTCATTCAACTTTATTTCTCTCTGCTCCTCTACACCGGTAAGGAAGCAAAACTTTCTTTGAACAGATAAAAGATTGGAGTGCAGCCCAGGGAAAGTAAGTGAAAGTTTGCTGATTGAGACAAAAATTGCGTTCCACACATTCTCCAAGAGTAAATAGTGCAATGGATGTGCGTAACTATAAGTTTATCGGAGAAGCCACAGATCCACAATTTTTTCTTGAAAAAACCCAGAGATGACCTTATCCTTAGGTTACAAAGGAAAAACAATTTTTTGGTGCTTAGGGCAGAATTAGAAGATCATGAAGATTACTCTGATCGTCGAAGTCTCGATCAGAGTTCAGCGTGCACAAACAGTAGTCTAACGTTGGACGACTAGTCGATTGTCTATATCCACTTTTCCTTGACAAGAAAAAGTTATGCAATGCATGAAAAAGTCTTTATCTACCGAGTTCATAGACAGAACGCCACAGAATAACTAGATTCACAAACAGATTCCCTGAATTATAGAGGAGGAAGAAGCTCTATTCACGTCTTGGAAATGCAAGTTGCACACGAGACTAATAAAAAACTATACAACATTTCATGTTTGTCACATCAAATCACATCACATCCCATTAAATTACATAATATTACTTGAGCATGTCGTTCTCAGGAAGAGGAAAACAGTGCAACGGAGTAATAACTAGGAGAAAGTCAAAAGAGGGCCTGCCACGCCAGCAGCGAAATACAAGCCGCCTGCATGTCAGTTGACTTTTTTCCTCCTTCTTCAGATTTGCTCCTCATTCATTGAATGCTTGACTTGAACAGCAACTTTAACTTTTTTCCTGTTCTTTAGTTCTCCCCGCATAATATAAGTTACTAGTTTTGCCTCAGTGTCTACCGCGCACCACCCGGAACAACAATACCCGGACGATTTCATTCCAAAAAAGACTTGAAAAAAATAGAGAACTGGAAGGAAAGGGGAGGGGGAGAAAACAACAGTTTTCTAAAAGCACAATAGAATTTTAGGGAGAAAAGGTTCCGCTGGAGGAAAGTGCAGGAAGGAGAAAGTTGATGAAAAGTCTTATTTGAAAAGAAGAAAACTTTATTTTTGTGGAATGGGGAGCAAAACTATATGAAAATATTTATGTACATCTTAGCCCCACGCCTTATAGGAAAGTGGATGAAGGAAGATTGAAAGATTTTTTGAGAATAAAACGGTTCATAATAATAATGCTGCCAAAAATTGTCTTCTACGGATAAGCCTCCACCCAAGAATTAGAAATGAGCTGGGAGAGAGTGACAGACTTAAGTTTTATAAAGCACGAGACAAGTAAAATGAGGGAGAAAGAAAACTCTAAAACTTTGGGAAAAAGGAAAGCAGAATAAAAGCCATTTCCCCTTAAAAAGTAAAGCCGGCAATGGCAGTGGCATGAGAATTTACCCAAGTAGTATTTCCTTCTCCGACTCAAGTCTTTTTCTAGCCTTTTACTTTGTCATTATGTAATATGATAAAAGGGAAATGGAAGTTGAAGGCAAATCTGTGACAGAATAGTTTTTTTCTTCTTCTTCTTTAGATTTAAAGATTGGATGTATGTGCGGAATAACTTTCTTATGAAGCACAATGTGCTCTCTCTCTCTCTCTCTTGTACGAGATGAAATTATTGTAAGCCAATCCATCTTGTAACGATGTGGAGGGAGAGAGGCGTATTGACTTTACTACAAAATGATGAGCTTTCCCAGGAGAATATTACATAATTTTAAAGAGAGAGAGAAGAAAGAATGATACTAGCATGTACCCGTAATAGTATTACGCTCCGCCAGCCATCATCGTTAAGAGGGAATTTTTTTCTGTCCGTTTAGGGGACTTGTTAAAATGGTTACACGCAATATCGGATCGCTTTAAAAGCCATTATATGCTCCCTCCTTTATCACTTTTTAAAAAATCTTGAAACTCCCTTCGCACTTTAGCCCTTTAGGAAATCTAAAATATAATATTGCATCAAGAAAATTGGATTACAATGACAGACTTGATTCACCGCGAAGAATAAGTGTCAACACTGTCTAGTCTGAGGGAAGAAAGAGCTCCTTGCTCTTCTGTCTCTTTGTAATGCCATACTTAAGATTATTAAACTAGGAGGGAGAGTCATATAAAGACTGAAGCATAAGGATCGACGACACCCAGTTGACTGCACGCTATTAGTAGTGCCCGACGCGTATGCTTTAGATACTTTTAATGGATGAAGTAAAAACAAGATATTGCCAAAAACGCATGATTGATTGCTTTAATCTAATTGTGGAAGCTTGTTTCGTTTCATGTGCGAAATTGATAATTAATAAATACTATAAGGTTATATTTTATAAGTTTATGTTGTTATAATTGATTGTTTTCCTTACTCTTGATCCTCTCGAAACAGCGTCATGGTTGGTTCGGGAAACACGTTGGTTGCCCAACATGACACGTTTACTCGTCCATCTCTTCGATTCTCAGACACATGTATCCCCATATCCTTCTCAGGTGCTGCAAATAAAAATTATAATTAAAAGTTTGACAATTTCTTGTATCGCAGGCATTTTGAAAAATTCCAAATTGCAAAACTTTCTCTGTGGTTTAATTGGGAAAATTTTGCGAGCAGAAGTGAGTTTTACGAGCACTTTTTTGGCGCATCTGTCAGCTTTTCCATTACACACTATTTCTTAATTGAAATTGTTGGTGTTCAAGCCTTACATGGTCATAAAACCAACTCCAGTAAATTAATGGATATCAATTTTTGCCTGGCTCTATCAACTTTTTCACATGAGCATTGCTTCTTTCGTTTTAGTAATAAAAATTGAATTTTGCAACTTTCTCGTGTGCCAACTCAAACGACAAGTCACTTTCTTCGGCGAAAGGGAGGTAGGACTGCAAAGGCATAAACTTTTGAAATATCCTGAGGCACTTCTCATAGACTCTACTCATAAATTAATTTATAATCCGTAACATGGCGCTCTTTAGCCCATGAGCCTTGAGAACCTTCATAGTCAACTGCTATTGATGATGTTGAATGCGATTGCGAAACTGCTTAAATGTCTGTTATTCGACTGACTTTGAAAAGAATTCAGCATTTGGCCGTAACACTTTTCCTTTTAACCCATTTCCGTTGTCTGACGTCAAACGTCAAAAGCAGTTCTACAGAACGGGCTATACTTTTCACCAACAATAAGTAAATTAAAGGATGAATCTGCCCCAACTGGGTTGGTATCTCTCAAATAAATATCATTCATCAAATTTAATGAGATAGATTGATTAACACCGCGATCACCAAAGAATGAAATTTTACTGGCATCAACCAAAATTACTAATCTATATGTTAATTTACTGATTACATAAAATTTATTTTTGACCATTGACAGCACCATCATTCACCCTATTAAATTTGATGTGACCACTACTTGGAGCATGTTCTTATGTAGCAATTTATTGAGCATGCAATACGACACACATGCATAATATTTGCGTTTGCAAGGGAGGCAACATTATTTGCAATTTCCGTTGTATTGCTTCGTAAACAGTCAGGAAGCAAATTGCAAACTCTTTCAAAAGCAACACAAATCAAAAACGGATTCTGCTCTCCCTGGTAATTTACTGAATTGTACATACTTTCCCTTGCAAATAAATTCCAGCATGGCTATTTTCAATCTATGCATATGCTATGTGCTATACGTATGTTATTTTGTTTCAGAGTATCTTGACAAAAAGTGTCCTATCCACTGGAAGTTTCCCAACAAAAAATATCCAAATTGTGATAAATAATCCTCGCAGGTTCGATAGTAAATTTCAGTCTCTCACAAGCCTGACCCCTGTTGACATTTGCCGAATCATTCATGGTTCTATATGCTGTGCGAGGCTAAATGCGCTCAAAAAATCATTACGGACGAAATATGAATGTCTTAAAGAGCAACCTATTCTGACTGGATTAATGCTCAGAATCAGTTACAATATAATATTTGACCATAATCACCGATGACATTTGCTCTCAATCCTTTGCTGTCTGTCAAGAACAAAACAACTTTTTCGGAGACGTGAGTCGTAACTACAATGGATGAAAAGGGCAGCAATGCATACATATAAACCGTTGTGCGCCCTGTTTTGAATCAAATCAACTTTTTTTGGTGAGTAGCGTATTGCTATCAGAAAATTCCACTGGTGTGTGCTAGTAATCCAAGAGGAAGAGGAAATCATTTCCCCTCTTTCCTTCTTTCTTCAACTACGATTTGGGTTCCCAAAAAAGTACAGACTTTCCTCTTGAGCTGGCACTAAGTGCGCCTGTTTTCCACTTGAATTCCCTGAATGACACATTGGCTGGACATTGTCAGCGAAAGTAGTTTTTTCGTCGGAGTAAGCAGGAACTGAAAGGAAAAACAATATTAACCGCTACGCCTTCAGCTATGAAGAGACTACTCATTTTTGGTCATCCAAAAACAAACTTTTTATAACGATAACACCCTCAACGTTGGGCTTGCCGAACAGAGGACGAAAGCATAACAATACTTTCACCGAAATAAACAGGAAACTGAGCATCCATACAGAGAGCATAAAAGGAGCATTCACGAGTGTGTATCGACAGGGCCCTTATTCGTAGTTGTAGTTTGAACAAAATGACCCTGGATGAGTTGGCAAAAGTTGATGAGAAAAATGAAAACGTGAACTGCTGGCACGGAATAAAAACAAAACAATGGGCAGTTTCAGAGAGTAAAAATTGACTAGATTGACGGATGACTGGACACTTGATCAAAACCAAATGCAGCTGCATGATGATGGGGGAAACCTACACACAACTCGGTCAGTTCGAGGGAGCATTTTCTCATTTCGTATTTTACCCAGCGGAAATCGATAAAAACATGGAAATTCCATTAATACGCTGATAACAATGGACACATACAACCAAAACCAAATTGCTCAGTGTGAGCTTTGGTAAAAATTAGAGAAAAAATGATTTTTGATGAAGTTTCTCCATACACCAAAATGAGTATGGCTTTTGTTACGAGTGATGATGATGGTGGTCAAGAAGACTAGCAAAAACAGACATCATATTTGCAGTGGCTTATTGTGTGGCTGATTTATGGTAAATTTTACTTACATCTTGCATATGAACATGCACTACACTCTTTGTTTTTACTCAAATGATGCTAGCGCTTGTCTAATGCAGGTAATGGACTTTTTTGTATGCAAACTTTGGGTAAGCCGACAATGACAATCGACGCATTTATTAAATAAAAAACTTGTTGGAAGTATTGAATCAAAGGACAAGTAATTAAATTGTTTACATATAATAACTGCGGCTTTACTTTTTCAAGGGAAAGTACTACAATGTCACAGGAATGTTTATCGCACAGCGCAATCCACTTTAGTTTCGTCAAAGCTGGAATGTCAGCAAAAGTCAGAGACGCTCCAGACACTTCACAGTCTTCAATTTTGAGAACTTTTGTCCATCTCATTCCGCAGAATCATCAATGCCATTCTTCTTATGAGGATTTTGAAGCTTAATGCTGACATTACCGTTGTGCACGTTTTTAATATTGAACTTCGATTAAAATGTTTTTTAGGGCAAAAGGCACTTTTTCCATCGACTACGCGTATCGAAACTGTTGGCATTATTGTAGAAAGAAATGCATCAACGAACCCATTATCTCTATATTTAATGGATATTACAACTACAGGTTTCACTTGAATTACTTTTTACTGCAGTTTCTACCCTACCGCACTCAAAAAGTTGTAGTACATTTCCCAATGTACATACCTACATATATGGCGATGGAATATGGAAAACGAAAATAAAAGGCCATTTGGAAACAACTCACAATCTGAAATGTAACGCATATCACTAGAATTTTGTGTTTCACACTTGACATGCATCTCTATACGATGTAGTGTGCTACAGGAAATTTATAGGGTTGGCAATGGGAAGAAGAGTTTTTCATCGGGAAGAGTGCTCACGCCCCGTCAATTTCAAAAGGCATTTAACCTCTTAACAAACACATAAGTATCCATTCCCATGCATCGCTCAAAGTGTTCTTCCATTTTTAATATGGAACCTTTTACTTGAACCCGCGCACTTACTCTGACAAATCTTTTCAAAAACATTTTTATCAAATTTCACATGGAAAGCTCAACTTGAAATACCCAAAATAGACGAAACGGACAACTCTTCCTTAGTATGGACTATGTCAACTTTAAACTTCTTACTTAGACCCCTTCAAAGATAATAAAGATTTTGTTCATAAAATGTCTTTTAAATATTTTAGTCTTGATTGTATTTAAAGATGTCCCTCTTTAAACCCACGCCATTCCCACCTTTCAGTTTTATTGATGTTTGAAGTTAGAATTTCATAATGTTCATATTGCATGTACCTATTTGTATTCAAAATTTTCAAAGTGAAAGTCATATATGGCATGTTGACAATTTATAACGGTATATCCTCTGCCTCTGCCTAGAAATTTTAAGTGAGCAGCATCCTATCTAATAAAATGGTGAGGAAAGTAATGCATCTTTTTATGTTCAGCACAAACACAATCCTCCGTTCCGACAATGACTAGAAAAAAGAAAGGCAAAAAATAGTTTTGGTTAGATGTGACTAACATTGTATAATTTTTGGGGTGCCTTTCTTCGTCAGCATAATACAACCTTTCAAATGTTTTCAAGGATGACTGGCATCAAAATTATCATTGAGGAGAGAATAATATTAAGGAGAAAATGTCAAGTGATGTGACGAAGGAGATTGGAAAATCTTGGGGAGCAAAATGCATTCTTCCATTTTAGCCTGGGGAATTGCATGAAGGAGCCACAGAAACAGAAAATCCATCCTAAAGACACGCCATCAAATAAGGGGATGCTTTCCTAACTAAACCAAGAAATATGGACATAAGGTGGAACTTTTATATCAACAAAGTATGTAGCACCAACACCACACTATTTTCATCTGAACGTAAAAAACATAACAAGCTACTTTGTTGCAATCAATACTTCCGTAAACTCATCATGGAAAATGCATTTTCCCTTAATATTCCCTCCTTCACTGCATAGATTGTAACTTCGGCATGTCAGTGTTCTGTTTTTATTATGCTCGTAAATTGAAATAGTTTTGAAGGGAGACTGTTACCGCAACACTTTACTTACCATTACTAATATTGTAAACACCACCCAGCTCACACCCTATTTCAAAACTTTCATAACCGTCAACATCAGCAAATAATCATTTTCACACGAGATGTTCATGAGCATAAGCAGAGAGAGCACTTTTGTGTACTCTCACTCCCATTTTCATAAAGGTATCCATAATGTATCAATCAATTTACGAAAGGAAAAAAGCTGCTGCAACGTTTCCCCCTTCATCCCCTACCGCAACATGCCACCCGCACCGGTCTTACAGAGTGAGTGGTAACATTGGCACCATATTTTTCTGAAAAATGGAATACTTGCACTGTTCCCTCTGCTAAAAAGCTGCTGCAACGTTTCCCCCTTCATCCCCTACCGCAACATGCCACCCGCACCGGTCTTACAGAGTGAGTGGTAACATTGGCACCATATTTTTCTGAAAAATGGAATACTTGCACTTTTTCCTCTGCTTGAAAAATGTATATAGTAATATTACCACATATAATATTGTGACAACAGTGCCGAACCAAACATTTTTATGAGGTTGCCAGACTTTGTCCGATTTGTATTACGCTTTTACTAATCAAATTATAGTTGTTTGCACATTTTAATCGTCAAATGTTTTATTTTTCAAATTTCAGTCGGCTAGAATTTCTATCGCATACAAATATGAAATCTTTTAAATTATGTAGAGCACAAAATAAGATTCACTTAATGATATTTTGGCAAATCCATAATGACTTGTTTTTTTGAAAGTTGTCCTTCAGATTGTGAATGTCCTACCTATTAATATTATAAAAGTAACTTTATAGCTACATATATTTCAACCTTGGAAAATATACTGATTTGAATTGTGAAGTAGCACGTGGCTGCCTATCAATTCTTTTCAAAGATGATCAGGAACACTGAGCACCATACCAAATACCATCCCAGGTGCACATTTCTCCTCATCTTCTTTCATAGGAAAACCTTTCTAGTATTGATATCATATAATATGTTTCAGAAATTCCGGGTACAAAGCTTGTGTACGCCACAAAAAAGGGAGAAAACAAAGATGCACACAGTGAAAATAATCATCACTGATCACCATCCCTGCTATCTCTCTTTTCCCCTTTTCACCTATAAACAATTTCCTTCTAAAATGGGGTATTAGCATGAACACAACCAGCAGCGTCGATAGATACGAAAAGGCAGGTATTTCATGGTCATGGCTAGAAATAATCATGATGAAAAGCAAACGCAAAAGATATTTTGGATGTTCTCTTAAGCTTACTTATCAATTTTTTATACTTGGCTCTGACATGGAAAAATAATTTTTCCATCTCTGCTGGTGTTGATGGAGTTTTAGGGGGGCTATCAGCAAGGATTAGCTGGGATGATGTTAGATATTGGAGAAGAGATGAGAGCAGATGGGGTGAGATATAAATATACGTCTATGAAAAGGTAGTTTCTGCAGGAGGGTGAAACATTTTTATCCTTTTCTTTCCGTCATCTGCATCGTTATCAGGCTCAGCTTCCGCATTACCATCTTCATCGTCATCATCGTAAAAGCTTATGATGACATTATCCAGCTTTACGTATGCATTACGCTGCGCTATTTTAAAAGTATCAAGACTGCTGTTATTAGGTATGCATTAGGCAGCAAATTCAGAATTAAATTAGTCTAGAAATAGGTTATGTGCACTTCGCGCGTTCCTAGAAACTAGTTTTATTCCGACAAGTCTTGCTATGAACAGCATTCGTACAACATTAAAATGGAAAATAAACTTTGCTTGAGAAACGAATTTAAAAATCTCTTCAGAGCGTATCCAAAATATAGAGACGATGAAAGTCACATTTCAAGTCCTAAGGACCTGTGATTGCCTTGTCTCACATTAGGAAAAGACCAACCCCATCTCTTTCATTCAGTTGAGTCGGAACAAAAATCTACATAATTCAAATGGAATTTTGGCCATGCAAATAATTTCGCTAGATACAGAATTCACTTGATATGAACTATAATATGTATTATGTAACTGTAAATATGATTGCAAAATTTAACGTCGAATGTTAAAAAGAGCATGAATTAAATTCGCAATACATGGCAGATTGTAAACCCCAAAACAGAAGTCCAAGCTTTGTAATATGAAGCACGGCAGCAGGTATGAAATTGTCAGCTCAAACTCATTCACTGCATTGCACATTTGACATTTGTCCTCTCTACATAAGTAATTATCATAGAGGAAAAATTATTTTCTTGATGTTATTAGTTAACTTAAAATAATAAAATTGAGTTGAGAGATAACTCCTTCTGAAAAAATGTTCTTCTGCCATTATTAGTTTGGCCTTCATTCTACACATGGAACATTAATTCATGAACCCAATCGAACGTGCCCAAAATTAATCAAAGACCTAGACAAACTATGCATATGTCCAAAGTAGATATGGCAAAACGCATGATGATACTAAATATTATTACCGACCAGTGTTTGAGCCTCAGTCTTCAGCAAAATTTCAGTTATGCAACTAATAAGGCTTAATTTTTCAATCTCTTAAGCCTTTATCTGCTTTATTGCTCCACCAGGTTTATTGTACAGCGTTACATTCCCAGTTGCATAGAGCTATATTACAGCTAGTCAAATACATAAATCAGCCACTGCCACACAGTAAGCTTTCATCTCCAGATAAGTCCCAATCCGAGCTACTAATATTACTCCCTCACGTCATGTTGTCTGGAAGCAGGAAGTAGAAGATGTCCCAAACCACTAGACGGTTTCCCTCGTTACTTCATCAAAAGCGGTTTTGTGGTCCAATTTTGAAAATTCCAAGCTTCATTTTACACCGTTTATGTGGTTTTGTAGATTACATGCTTTTAAGATTGACTCAGCATAAGACAATAAACGGAAGAGTTGTTCTCCCATAAGAATGACTTCACTATTGGTGCATACTTAAACTCTGCATTCGTATTTGGTGTGTACTACCAGCATACATATTTGGTATTTCGGTAACCTCTTTACTTAAAAAGGCAGCAGAGGTAACGGAGGTCCCCAGACAATATTAGAGAGGTCCAAGTTTCCGTTTCTACGGCAATCCGCTTGTAAAAATGCGTGTGGGATGACGTGACGTCATCCCAGAAACGAATTTTAGAATTTTATCGCAGAATTCCGTGCACCGTCTCTCAACTCCTTTCTATTGTAAACTCTATGACCAACGGGGCAAATAGATATTGGTTTGATATGGCGCTGTTCGAATTCTTTATGTAATGTTTTTATGTAAATACATTCTCAATCAATCTCGGTATTTTTCATTAACCAATTAGTATTAATTACGTGAGCAATTAAAAATGGATTCCACATCTTATGAACACATCGAGGAGGAGGTAAGTGAACCCGACTTACGTTCCATTTTTATATATAGTGTTTACTTAATTAATGGGCGCCCATTATTACTTACAGTCTTTAACTTCTTCATCCCCAATGGGAGAGGGTGAACCCGAAGTCCTGGTAATTGATCAAGGAACAAAAACAAAGGGCAAAAGGAAGACTCAGTTCCGGTTTAACAAGGAAAGCGATTTAGTGCTGGTAACGGAGGTGGAAAATCATAAACCATTCCTTGAGACAGGTAAACTTTGTTCAAAACTTTGGGCAAAGGTGGCAGAGGTCCTGAATGAAAGGTTTCATGGAGGCATCACTGGATACCGAGCTAAACTTCACTTTGACCTGCTTATCAAACAATTCCGTCAAGATGACCTCAGCAACATTTGGAAGTAGGTGAATTATTTTAATATTTTTAAACGGCGCCGTTTAAATGTCCTGTGTTTATAGGTCGGGAACAGAGGAGGAAATCACAGCAATCAAAAGCAAACTTGCTGATCTAAGCCAACTGCTT
This sequence comes from Seira sanloemensis, assembly GCA_027743915.1. Taxonomy (NCBI): domain Eukaryota; kingdom Metazoa; phylum Arthropoda; class Collembola; order Entomobryomorpha; family Entomobryidae; genus Seira; species Seira sanloemensis. The sequence goes on from JAHZMY010000455.1 coordinate 13,365, forward strand.
AAGGACAAAGAAGAGTCACTGGAACTGGAAGTGGTTCAAAAAGCCGATAAAACCTCCAGCGACAAAAAAATTGTTGAAGATATCCGTGAAGCAGCCGTCACGACTATGGCTCGCAAGCGTAAATGTAATCTTAAAAGCAATACTTTTATGCATCAATTATTTTCATTTTAAACTCAGTCCTGCATATTAATGGGCGCCCATTATTATTCCAGGTTCTGAAGACGATGAATCGGTTCCTTCAAAGCGAAACAGCGAGAAAAACCTTATAGAACTTTGGAGAGATAAGCAGGACAGGGACCGTGAGATGCAATTAGATAAAATTCAAAGGGAAGATTCTCAACGGGCTGAGGAAATTAGGCTTCAACGAGATGAACTTGATCTGCGAAAGGAGCAGCTGGACCTCGATCGTGCTAAATTGGAATTTGAGCAAAAACGCTACGAAATAGATGCAAAAATGCAATTAGAACGATTTGAGCTCGAAAAGGCTGAAAGATCGGCTCAGTTAAAAAATCAGGAATCGATGCTTAAGCTTTTGGCGTCAATTATTAAATAAAAGTCGGCGCCGACTAAAAATAATAAGTTAGGTTAGTGAATTCTTTATTCTGTACATTATCTTGTTTACATGCGACTATTAATGTAATCTTCCAATGATGGAGGCGGTAAATTAAAATAAAAAGATGTTTGAGATCCGTAAAGACAAGTTTGGCAATTTTTTAAAATAGTAGCGACTTTGTAGTACTGACAAACTGGTTGTAGGTAAAGTTTCTGGTTATATTTAAATGATAAAAACGCAAACTGTTCATAAAGCTTTCCGAACTCCCATTCCACCGCGATCCGTAATTTACTCATTGTTGCATTAAAGGCGAGCTGACTCTCGGAAAGATTGGTGCCAAGGTGTGGAGTTATCAGGTATCGTTTCAGGGGGTATCCACTATCCCCATACAAATAATAATTATCGGCGCCGATAACATGTTGAAGGGACTCCAACAGTTTACTTTGGTTGAGCATAAATGAATCATGGCGACGACCAGGGATGGGTCCAAATAAGTTGGCAATCAATCCGTTCGGAAGAACAACTGATTGATACTTTAGACAGTGAATTCTTTTGTGACCACTGTAAACCTCTCGCTGTCCTTTTGTTGGGCGACAAATGCGATGGACCGTCCTCCATACCATCGATGAAGCCGATGCATCCGGGCAATGGACTTCCTTTTCGCGTGATCGCCTCGGCGTACATCTTGAGGTACTCGCTGCTTAGCCACTTATGGTTGATATCATCCAACAGGTGATGGTGGTTTGTGTAGATATAATTTAACATCGTGTTAAATATACTGGATAAAATTTGCTTGCTTCTTCCAAAAATGACCTGAAGATCGATGAGTCGATTTGGGTAGGCCAACCGTCTTAACAGTATGCACATTCCTGAAAGAAGCGTAACGTTCTGACAATTAACCGGCGCCGGTTACATTTTGAAAATCTTCGATACATGCGTTAGTGTTAATTTTACCTTCAATTCCGCAGAACCAAACTCCATGATTATCAGTTTTCATCCAGGTGGGAATTCCTAATGCTGTAGATAAGCGAAGGATATCTGCCTTATGAAAGCGAAAGTCGCTAAAGCACCTTAATTCACAGTAGTTTTCAAAGATAAACTTAGGTTTAACGTTTTTAGAAGATTGCCTTAACTTTTCGGCTGCCAGTATTAAGCCAAAATCGTCTTCCATAAAGAGCGAAAACTTCAATAAATCCTTAACTTGTGCCATCTTTATAAATATTTGTGAATATTTAGCACCTAAATATCTTTAATTTCATAAAGTGGAAAATGGGCGCCCATTTGTTGACATTAAATTGATCAGTTTATTTTGAATTAGGCTTTCCCTCACATGTGCCATAGAGTTACAATAGAAGTAAAACACAAGCGTTTTCTTGGACCTCAGCGTTTTACAAACGCTGAAAAGTAATTCTATTGTAGTACAGTTACAAACGGCTTAACTCAACTTTTTTTTGGATCTCTCTATTAACTGTAAATTCGTTTCTCGGTAAGCGCCTTTATCAGAGGTCACCTCCAAACGCAAAATTCTAGTAAATAAATAAATAGTATGGGCTTTTCAATAAAATGCATAGCGTTAGCTCTACAAGATATAAGTATCCTCTCCTAAATTTGGTATTTGCAGCAGAAACTCATACTTTCACTTTCCATACTGATTTGATTAATGTATTCATTTGGAAATTTGTGACGCCACAATTTACAGGTTTGTCTTTATAGTGGCAACCCATATTTTAAAAAAAAGTGCTGGATGAAAGCAGATTTTTTATACATCTGGAAACGAGGTATTAATCAATACCCAACTTTTTCCTTCCGCTTTTATTCCTGCTCACCCATTCTGGCCAATTTCCAAGAAATGTGTGTGTGCATTCTTCGATATCCATTTCCCAAACTTATTTGGTGGAAATTGTGAAACGAAGGCGTGCATTGAAAAATAGGTGAAGGAAAAAGGGAACTGGCATTACAAAAAGCATTTCCACCAGATTATAATAATGAATGTTATGCCATTTTCACTTTGCCTAGATGGAGTTTTTAAAGCTGACAGTCTTTCTCCAATTTATTAATCACTCCACTCCTGCTGCTTCCCCGAACTGGGCAAAGTAGCTAAAGCTACACCAAGCCACTTATGAACAGACATTAATTTTTTTCAAAAAAATCCTTTCCAGAAGGATTTTCCTCAGATTTCCAGTGAAGCCCTCTCTTCCCCCCAATTATTTACACAAATTTGGTAAATTCGCTGGCACGTTAAAACCGTCTCCTTTCCCCGCAAGATATTTACCTTTCAAGTGTGTCAGAATAATGGATACTGGATCCCCATATATTGAAAATAGGTTGTTTGCTGGTCTTACCAAGCGTAAAAAGTTTTGCTTCGAGTGATGGAAAATCCCTACATGTTGGAGAGACCTATTAACTTCCACAACAAACTACGCGACACTTTCTTTCTACGAAACTTTGAACTTTTATAAAGGTTCCAGCAACCCTATTTCTATTTTTCATAAATTTATCCGATTCACAATATCTCATCGTATCAACGGAATGTCAGGCTTGATAAATCACCCATAATTTATACATGCATGCATGGCTGTGGAATAGACAAGTCTTCACGCTTTTCACAATTGTTCTCCTATACTACTTCATCACGTCTAAATCTCTATTCCATACATTTTAGATTTTAGCATTTGAGTTGAGATGGAATATGTACATACGTAAGTTCTTTTGCTCAGTGTGAGCATGTAAATTGGTCGGTTTAAAAGAATCCAATTTGGACTTGGGCTTGGTGATAGCCTCAGGGTTTTAATATGAAAGCATCGAGCAATGACAATATTTTTGAGACTTGAGAAATAAGTAATTCCTCAATTTCCCTCTCCGTGCAAAAGTTATAAGTAGATAGTAGCGTTGTGACGCTGCAAGTAATCTAGATCGTAAAAGTTAAAGTGTTTTTAAACTCTTCATCTAGGGCTCCACTCTGCCAGTCGGTTTATGCCCTCGCACTTTTGCTCCACTTAGCTCCTTCTCGTAGCATTCACTCTTGCTTAAAGAAGTGTGACTGCACGCATTACTTCTGTCTCATTTAATTTCCTTTTCCCCTTCCCGTTTCGCATAACTCATCAAGACTTTTGCACGCAGCGTGAGCAACTAATTCTCTCCTTTTCAACCCTTTCTCCTTTCTTGCTCCTAGCAAGAGTCTACAGACAAAAGAGGAATTTGATAAAAAACGATGCGCTTCCTTTGGTGTGAAGCGGGGCTGCGCACATGCTTGTTGTAGTTAGCTAAATATGACAAAAATTTGTGGAGAAATATTTTCTGGAGGTACGAAGTAAATTCCAACTCATGAGTCTAAAAAGCATGAGGTAATTTTTTGATGCATTAAGGAAAGATAAAAATGTATCAGCGTTAATTCTTCCCTACTCATTTACTTTCTCCCTCTTTCATCATCTTTCTTGCTGCACCGCCCTAATTTGCCTATTTTTTTGTTCACACAAAAGGAGGAAAATTGTTGTTCCACAGTGATCTCCTTTCTGACTCGGGGATCCTTCTGTGACGCTTTTTTCTTCTTCCGTCTCATTGCCCTCCTTGCTTCATTGTCTCTCATTTCTTTCAAATTTTTTATCTAATTTTATCATGATAGAGCTCTACATACTGGCTTGATTAGGTTAGCAAAGGAAATTTGTTAGTGTGACATTTTGGGGGTGCATTTAGTAAAACTGAGATGTATTCCCCTCCATCTCAAGAACTTGCCAAAACGTCATTACATGAGGAAAGCTAATGAGAGAGTGGTTTTAGGAATTAGATAATACGTAATGTGGCATAAATACAAAAGCTTTTCACCCTCCCACTCATTTCCCTTACGCATGAAAAATGTTTTTTGCAATTATTTATAGTGGAGCGAGTCGGGAGCTTATTCACAGAGGTACGTATGTACAGGTTTACATGATTAAATTTGAATATGCTTAACAGCTTTTAAAACATTAATGAGTTTTTAAATTCGTTGGAACTTTCCGATTACATGGGTCTTTTTAACTTTGTGTGGCCTGTAATCGCGCAATCTAGAGGGAGCACGTGAGGAATGAGGCTCGGAAAATGAAGATCATGTGTCCCAGACTTGAAGCATGATTGAATGCACGTAGCACTAGTTTGTGAGATCCGGGCAGTGGTACCCACCAAGTTTTTGCAGTAAAAGCAAAAATCTTACAAAAAGTACAATGATCGTGCTTTAATTTTGTTGTTAAAATAAGCTGCCTTCGTCATTTGCGTTCAGCATGACATGAAAGGAGACCGACTAGTAGATACTCCGTACGTTAAAAAAAGGTTCCGTCGAAAAAAGTGATACGCTTCAAAAATCATGTTTCCAACTTTCTTGTTTCTTCCACTCAAACCTTATAACTTACCCTTTCAATTTGACATGTCCTTTGTACGTGATTTTTTCTAAAAAGTAATCTAATGTTATGTGGTGGTGAAAGTCTGGAGTGGGGCGTACATTGCATTGTGGCACGCAAAAAATTGAGGATTAGAAAAAGTAGCTGAACAGTCAAACCGGAACTGCGGGCAGCGTGAAGAGCAGAAGTAAAAACGAAGGAAGAGGGCAATTTTTTAACAAAGGAACAAGTTTGAATTCAATGTTGTTGATTTTGTTTAGGGAAAATGGAAAAAGGCCAAAGTCAGTGAGGCATAAGAAGATGGCCTTCTTTCTTTCCCTTTAGTTTCAGACTTGTTAATGATGGTGCTACATAACACTACAATTTATTAAGACTTGCTCAAAACTTCTGTGCTGCTGGGATAGAAATCTATATACCTATTTTTGTCTTTGAAAAAACCTTAATGAAACTTCATAAACCTCTCTGGTTTCTTCAAGTCCAGACTACAAAATCTCACAAATTATGAGGGGATGAAACTTTTTTTTGCCAAAGTACTTCTCGCTAAACGCAATTATTCTCTTTCCACAAGCCTCTCTCTCTCGTTAAACGTGTTGTAAATCAATCTCCAAATGGGGCAAAATTAGATGAAGTCGATATATAAAAAAAACTTTGAAAAGCCTCGAGCAATCACGAGTCAAGTTTTATCTCAGAGTTTCAACGATACTTGAGAGATAGACATGTACTCACGTGTTAAGACTATTTTTGGACAGTTTGTAAAAAATGTGCGCTTTGTAAAAAATTCTTTAAGCGCAAAAATACATTATATCCTTGCGAGTTGAAGGTGTTTATCAAAGATACTTTGGTATGTGGTTGTCCAAATAGGCCCAAAAGCGAGAGAACCGGGACCAACAAAATCTCTCTCTGGATGATGACGCTTTCACTCATCTCTTTGCTCAAGTTAGCTCATCTTTTTTCAATCCTTTCTTCTCATTCCTATACCTCGTTACAAAAAAGTTGAACTTGACTTTTAGACAGACCAAATTTTTTTCCTCTCGACTTTCTTTTTGCGCCAAGATTCTCCTCTATCCAATCCGTTTTTCTAAAAATTCCCTTGGGCCATCCGCTCACTCATTCATTCTCAAAGTCTCGCAAAGTCATCACTGCCACCTTCCATTCCCTTGCTTTAATGCATATACGAGGAGGTCTCTTTGCAGCTTGAGATTCACAAAGAGAAATCTTGAAATCTTGGCTTGATATTCATTACGGTCGAATAAAAGAATAGTGGAATTTGCAAGAACGTTGAGATAAGAGCCGAGAGGAAAAGGGTGAAAAAGTTTGTACGAGAATTTTTCTGTTTTTATTAAAGCGCAATACATGGTCGAATGAATAACTAAAATAGGTAAGTAAAATGGAAACAGAGAGAGAGAGAGAGAGAGAGAGAGAGAGAGAGACGAGAAGTTAGGAAGCGACTTCCTTTCCTCAACATTTTGAGTTAAAGTACTGCCTCTGATTCTATGCGGCATTCGGTAATTGCTTCTAAAAAGGAAGGAAAAATCTCTACGGCTCTCAAGATTTTCTCTTCTATTACATTATCTTTGCAGACTGTGGAAAGGTTTGCCATGTATTCACCTATCCCCTCATTTTTCTAATCCCCTCATTTGCATACGCATTGCTATATCTACACAAATATGCTCATTCCAACTCTCCTAAAAACTGTGAAACACACTGCACGCGGAAGACCTTCAAGTGCAAGGGCTTTTCGCATTTAAATTCAAAATTCCTAATTTTCTACGCGTTTCGTATAAATCGACTTTTAAATATTGATAAAAATTGTGCGTTTGTATTTTTTAAAATAAAATTTGTGATATTCGACTCGCTACAAAAGTTCACCGGAAAGGACTCATCGATAGGAAAAGCATAAAAATCCTGGACAAATGTCAGTCAAAATTCATCTGGTTGTTGCAATAAAAAATCAATCTTTTGCTCAACGAATAAAAGGAAACGTTTGAACTTTGAGCAGAAGAATATAGGTATGTACGTGTAACCGCTTTGAAAATGACTTTTTCCTACTTTCGTTTTTTTTGTTCCTAGAGATTTATATATTAATGCAATGTAGGAATTGCCTACAGGGCTTTTTACATTGAAGTATCATCAGTGGGACCCCTCTTTTTTCTTTCGGCTCTTCAAAGTCCTTGAAACTTAACAAAGATCAAAGAGACAAGTTAAGCCGTTTTTCAAGCTATTGAGCCACTTTTGCCTCTTCCTATTGTCCATCCGCCACCATACCATCATCCAACTAACAACTTACACTTTTTTTTGAAAACTCTTCCTACAACGCTATTTTTTCAGTGCTTGTCGCTACATGACACAAGGAGCTTATGAAAGGAGAAGTGAGCGAGCCACATTTTATTACAGGCAATCGATTTCCTTGGATTATTTTTCAACCACTTTTTCCTCATTGAAGTGTATGTGCATGCACCCATTATTAACTTTTTTATATACCATTTTAGAGAGTTCACTAGATGTGCTTGTACTCATTGATTTCAGCGGTGAGGACTTGTTCTTCCAAGTAATTCCATTACACTCTATATTTCATAAGTTGAGGCTACTTGCCTTATAATACGCTTTGTCATTTATTAAGAAGAGTTCACTAGATGTGCATGTACTCATTGATTTCAGCGGTGAGGACTTGTTCTTCCAAGTAATTCCATTACACTCTATATTTCATAAGTTGAGGCTACTTGCCTTATAATACGCTTTGTCATTTATTAAGCAATGGCGGAGAATGTCTCCTTTCAAAAGTAATTTTTTTTTCTTTTGTTACAAAAAATCTCAAAGGCCTGTCAAAAGAGCCTTTCATTTTTTTAGAATTAGAATTTGTCTCCAGTTCAATCACTCACTTTTATGTGCTAGTGCACTAGAGCACAACAGACAAAACCGCCGCCACTATCGTCACCACTTTTCTCCGACTTTCTTCAGCGAAAGCGGTTTGCCGACCGCTTGACAGGGGTTTCGGCCATAAAAATGTAATAGAAAGTTGAGCTTATATAACTTTATATATTTAACTAATGTAATTTCCCTCTCTCTTATCCACTCCACGGTGCTTATTCATTTTTCTGTCTACTTTCGTCTTCTTCAGTGTCGACTCGATCATTCAATCTTAAGTAATGTATTGATACATGTGCACGAGGTATATAAATTTTGTGGAGGGAAGGAAGGACAAATCTCATTCGATGAAATTGCGTCTGCTCCGAAAAATGAAGTGAGAAATGAATCTGCCATCCTACATTTTTGCCAATCATCGTCAAACCATTATTATGTGGATATTACATAGGTATATAGTTACTTCTACATCTATAATGATATACTTCTTTCACAAATGATGCTTTCTTCGATGTCGTTGTCAAAATGTCGGTTTGGAACACGTTGAATATTGCCCTTTATAAAAGGCCTTTTTGACAAGCTATAGCAGTAAATGCGAATTAAGAAACCGACTGCACATACATACATATAGATAGCAGCTTTTTAGGAATTTGAACTTGTGCTAATGGCATAATTCGCATTGAATTTGTTTGTGCTGATTATCATAAATGACGAATGTCTTTTATCTTATTTTCATTCATACAAGTCACAATTGACCAAAACCAAAAATGACTAATAACCTGTTTTTAAAAAAATACTGTTATGTGCAAATATGTTCTCTTGTCGCAGTTTTCTTATATATTTTACATAAGATGCTGTCCCTTGTAGGAAGTTCAAAATAAAAAGCCGCCCAACAGCAATGAAATATTGCTGAGATGAAAAATGGAAAATAAACCAACACAAAAAACTTTCAATGGGCAACAAAAGTTGGCTGAATACTAAAACCAACATTTCCATAATACTTTGTAAATATTTCCGCGGTAGACAACATCGATGAATATTCATGAAGTACAAGATGTAGGTATTCTTATTTTTGCATCTGAAATATAATGTTCACTAATCTTGTGTTTGTGTATTCCTTCATGCGATTTGTACATATCTATATACACTTACATCTACATCACTTTGACTTGAGAAGGATAATTTCAAAAAAAATATAACAAAGAAACATAAGGAAAGGAAGTGCACAGAAAATATGTCTATCGTATTCTTTATTCTGTAATCTGTTGAGTATCTTTCTTGTTCTTTCTTTCTTGTGCATTTTATTGAACGCTGCAGACTTGCTATTTAAGAATCAGGAAATGGCAAGCAAACTATGTTAATACATTTTACAGTGTTGGTAAATTGCTCTTTCTTCACAACCAATGTGATATCGACAAAATATTTAAAGGTGCTCAATAGTTTTTCAATCAAATATTTGCCTTGTTGAAGTCACCAAAAATATTATGTAATTTAACAAGCCACGGAAAGTTTACAAATGATCATAGAATGAATGATGTACTTAGTTGAAAATAAAAAAGTTGACTTACCAAAAATTATCATTCGAGCTACTTCAACTGCTTCTCCTACGAATGAATTTTTTATCATTAATTTTTAATGTCAAATATTTTAAAAGTTACTTAAATGCTTTACATGTGAACTTTGACTAACCTTCAAAAGTTGACACCTCACAAATCCAGTTGCCTAAAAATTTAAAAATAATCCATTTTAATTTATCTGATTCTCCCATATGTGTATACCCGCTTTGGTCAAGGCATGCAAATAATTGTATAAATTGTGAAATGAGCGAAGCCAAACATTTTTTTCTAATAAACAAGACATGATAAGCTGATAACTGACCATTGAGCTCTATCGTCGGACGAATTATTTGTAGAGCTCTGTGCAGCTTGAATTCATCAGAGTCCGCAGTAAAGTCTAAATTAACTTTTCCTTTGAGAATTCCCAGGTCTATAGGTTTCTGCTTTGGAATCCATTGGTACACTGGGGATTGCTTTCTCTCGTGGAACCATTTCACTACGAG
>JAHZMY010000458.1:0-15685 GCA_027743915.1 Seira sanloemensis
TAGGCGGCGCTCTCGGAGCCGCGTATGGAGCGGGTGGTTTTGCCTTGTATGGTTTGATAATGCAGCTTGTGTTCAGATGATCTAAATTTTTTGTATTGTCCCAAATTATATAAAAAAAAGCTTTTAAAAAATACACGTTAAATTAAAGAATGATTTTCGTCGCAGAAAAATCAAGTTGTGTTGATTTAATTAGAAGGTGGTAGTCTTCATTCTTGATTTTCTCATCGCATTTGATTACACATCCCTTAAAAGTAAAAGTGAATCGGAGAACCTCAATTTTCAATTGCAATTGAGCCTTTCTTTCATTATGATAGAAAATGCTAATTCAAGATAATAAAACTTGCACCATGCCATGCCATATAGATTCTTTCTGGAAAATTAGTTTATTATTCGCAATTGAATTTTGAAATAACGTAACTTTTAGGTTGCAATAAGCTAACAGTCTGTTCTGTAGTCAACAAGATTTCATACATGGCACATGAAATGCCGTTTACTGTGTGTGCAAATGCCAAAAAGGTTCTCTTCCCTTGCGAGATTTTCATTTACCGTCGCATCATGTGGTGGCTGCGTAGGTGCAATACCTTTTTTTTCTTGTTTACACACATCTTCCATTGCATACATGTTGAATGCTTATGCCTGGCAAAGTCCATTTAAATGTGTCAGAGAATCATCTTTTTTAATTAATAAAAGATTCAAGAAGACATAAAATAGCTTTCATGTGAAAGTATTTAAAAGAGTATCTTGGGCAAAGGTTGCCGTTGTTTTGCACCATAAAAGTAAATATTTTCTTATAAAGACGAGTGTTCCCAGTTAAGAGCAATGAAAATTAGTGCAGAAAGTCCGGAAGGGCCAACGCCAGCCCCACCCCGCTTCAAAACTTTGAAAGCTGCGAAAGACGACCTCAAAGGTTTCTACAAAACTCCGGTGGAAATATGGGATGATACCTTTGCTGGAGAAGCACTTTCTGAAACTGATGAGTGTCACCCAGAAAATTCGTCCTTTATTATTGGAGGAGCGGGTAACATTATACAAATACTTGTTTCATTTCATAGTTTTGTGTGTGACACTTGTTTTGGCGTGGTATTTCAGGTGGTCTTGTCACAGGAGTTGCCACAGGTTTCTTCTCGCCCAGTCGAATTCCCAGACCAATTAATACTCCGATCCCTTCTACCCTACTTCCACGATTGCACAATCTTGTGTCAAACTCTGTCATTTTAAGTTCAACTGCTTGGAGGATTGCAAAAAGAACCGTTCTGGGGACCATTTTATTTGCTGTTTTAGAATGCGACTTCAAAGATGTATGGCAAATCAAAAATTATCGTGCAATGCGCAAACAGTTTGAGGAATTGAGAAGTTTGTGGTGCTTTTATTTACTGTACAATTTTATTATTTTTGCAGTTGATAATCAAGAAGGAGGATAAATACCAAGGATCTATCGCTGCAGGGGCTGTTTGTGGAGGAATTTTTGGATTACGTGGTACTGTAAAAAATAAAACTACCTTACATACATACTGTTAGCAGTTTACTCAAATTGGTAATTAACTGTCACGTATTATTCTTAGGTGGTTTCCGAGGCGCGACTCTGGGGTTAGCGCTGTTTTCCTCCTTGCCCGCCGCGTATGAAGTATACCAGCGACGAAAAGATCTTGGATTATCAACATAAACGTTTTATTACTCGTACATGCTCCATATTGGTTAAGTATTTGAACTCATTTTAGAGCTGTGACACGTCAACTTTTAATATACTGAGGGGAATGCGAATCATCTAGTCAAGTCTGTTTTCAACAGCTATTACCGATATTTACTTGTTCCCTTTTCCGTGATAATTATTATGTGCTTAAATTTTTTGTAATTAGGTGGTTCATGTTAAAGCTAATGTTACTAATGTAGAATAGTTCTTCAGTATTCAGTAGCAGGGGCACAAATAAATATGTACATGACTTTGAGCTTAGGTAAATTGTTTGTAATTAGGTGGTTCATGTTAAAGCTAATGTTACTAATGTAGAATAGTTCTTCAGTATTCAGTAGCAGGGGCACAAATAAATATGTACATGACTTTGTCAAGTTAAGTACTGTCACCGACAGGCACTAGTAGTCAGTAGTAAAAGATTTCACTATCACTTACCATAAAACAATTTGTGGAAAAGAAAGAAAGAAAACCATAACGTTTGATTGCGATTTGGTTGCAGTTGCAACCTCTGACGGAATTACTTTAATTTAAATCATTTTAATAAAAAGTCATAATAAATGATCTCTTGGGAATCTGTCACCATATCTGTTTTTATTTCATTTTTCGACAAAGGCACGCAAGAACAATATTAACTTAATTTTTGTAAATACTTACACAGTCCTTCTTATAGACAAGTTATGGTAAATGTTGTCACTACCCATTTTACAAACTTAAAGTAAAAGTAAGCCTAGATGATACGCTTAATTTGAATCTACTCTGGACGTTTCAAATTACGGTCAAGGGTTCTGCTCTTCTCCATCAAGTCTTTCCCTTTGACAAGTAGGGCAGCAAGCGCAGCATGAATAAAAAGTCATAATAAATGATCTCTTGGGAATCTGTCACCATATCTGTTTTTATTTCATTTTTCGACAAAGGCACGCAAGAACAATATTAACTTAATTTTTTGTAGATACTTACACAGTCCTACTTATAGACAAGTTATGGTAAATGTTGTCACTATCCATTTTACAAACTTATAGTAAAAGTAAGCCAAGATGATACGCTTAATTTGAATCTACTCTGGACGTTCCAAATTACGGTCAAGGGTTCTGCTCTTCTCCATCAAGTCTTTCCCTTTGACAAGTAGGGCAGCAAGCGCAGCATGAATCAAACCCTCTAACTTCACGGCAGTGTTTAGGGGAAAGATTCGAAACACCACGTAATGAAGTGTGACGCAACAGAAAATTGTCAGACAGACAATCTTGTAGGTGTTCAGTCTTGAGTTTGAGTTCGATAAAAACGTCTTTTCCTCCTCGTCTCCCGACCCAGAGTCTCCAGAATCTCCCATGATTTTCCTTGCGCATGTTGAGCCATCTGAACCGGATTCATAAATTGGATTTGCGTCCTCGTCCAACTGAGTGATCAGAGTTCCTCGAGTATTTAACCGGCGTAACTTTGGAAAGTAGTTGGTTCCTTTCCTGAAAATGGCATTTGTTAGGGGGCAGTTCACAAGCTGAATCTCTTCGAGGGTGAGGCTTGCGCCCTCAATCATAGCCGCCACCCTCTCCGTAAACATGTCGATAACTTGTGCAGTCAGCCCTTCGGACGGTTTTACTTGACCATCAAAATGAAGACTAAACTTTTTCAGATTAGGGAAGCACAGGAGATCAACGTCTTTGAGGAAGGAGTACTGCTGCAAAGTGGTGAGGCTGTCTTCAACCTCACAAACTATTTTCAGTATGCGCACTTGGAGCAGATTCTCATGGAACATGGTTCCGACGATTTGGACAAACTTCTTACAGGGTCTAGCACCCCAGCCCAGGAATTCTATCCTGCCCAGGTTTCTAGTACCTATCAATACATTCTCGAGAAAATGTCGAGTCATTGAATTTAAAGAACCTTCAGTTCCATGTCGGTTATCAAGAATCAGAGTTTTCAGCGATTGTAAACTGATCGCTGCTTCTTCCGAGTCCTCGTTGTAACCTTCCAAGCGTGAGAAATCTTCAATCTCCAGGTGCTCCAGGGTGACCGAGCAGTACTCCAGTAAACAAAGAAGCACCGGAGTCGTCATTAGGCATCCGGTGAGTTTCAAATGCTTGACTTGATACCGAACTGTCCCTTGGAAAAATGCAGTGCAGCCTGGTAAAAGAAGATTTGTCTTGAGAAAGTGAAAGTTGGGGCATTTGTAGATTGAGATGAGTTTATGACGCCGTAGTTGATTCCAGGCCGAGTCCATCGTCGGTTTCCGGATGGTCATCATGTTTTTTGCCCAAAAAAAGCCTGGGATTTGAAGTAATTATTTGATTGAACTTGTCATTGACCAGGCGAGCTGCTTTAAGGTCTTCACCGTCGAGATATTCCAGGACTCGAGAAATGAGCTGAAACAAGGGTCTTGATTAAATCGTCATTGGTGGAAGCAGTAAAATGACGAGCATGATATGACGTATACCTTCCAATCACTTTCTTGCTGATCCAAATTCATCGCGAGGGGTTTGGCTATTACAGAGTTGCTTTTAATATCAAAGTGCAGTCTGCAAGTTGCTTAAAGTCAAGCACAGCATTAGTGCAGCTCGAATTAGCTTGTGACTGAATCTATCGGCTATGATTTGTACTTTGGCCTCCAGGAGATGATGTAATTGATTAAAATATGCATCCACAGCAACTTAATTGAAAAGGAAATGAAGAACAAGTAAAAAAGGTTCCAACCCAACCACTACCTTCATTATTTTATTTCAATACCAGCAATCAGCAATGATGGACAAAAATTGGTTTTGGGACAAGGTGAAAACGTTACACATTAATTTCCCTTTGGAGCAGATAAATGACTTTAGTACATGTTTGTTTAAAAGATAATTTTTGACATCTTTCAAAACAGCTCATTAAAATCCAGAAAGGACGAAGCCTTTTGTGAAGCACTTTTATCGGGAAACATGAGAAGCTCCTCTGCTTTTCCATTGCCTTTGACGCCGTGTTCAACGTACTCTTTCATTTTGAGCTGAGTTTCAAGATGATGGATCTCCTTTTTAAGTTGCTTGATATCAGTCAAAACCCTCATGTTTGTGTCTCGCTGTTGATTAATCTCCTTGCGGATGTCATCGGACCTCAGGAAGGTTCTGTACCACGATGCATGAATATCCCCCATGAACTGAGGTTTCACAAAAGGGTAAAAGTGTGCAATCGCCGACGGCAGCTTTCTCTTCACCGAATTTTGGGCCAGGCGCTTCACATTCGAAGGCTTTGGCGCCTGGTTGTCCTTTAGCTTTAAGTGGACCGGTGGGAGGAAAGGCTTCTTGTTCGGCGTCTTTGCAATGTAATAGCTTTGTGAAGCCTTTTCCTCGTAAAACTTTCTCTCCGTTTCCAGAAACTCGATACACTAAAAGGAAAACGCCATGCAATTCATGCAATGTGTCATTCGGAAATTCATTTAGGTACATACAGTGTATAGCTCACCGTAAAAATGTTGGAAAGTCGATTGAAGATGTAATCTTCCTTTGTGAAAATTGATTGACGAAACCCATGTGGATTGGTTTCCGCCCTTGCATTGTCCCAGCTTTTGGCAATACTTCGAATCCTTTGCTCCAGCTGCTGGAGAGCGCCCATGCACGACTTAATTTTTAGCCCGAGGTCCCGCAGCGACTTGTCAGTAGTTTCAATGTTGAAGTTCTCCCGAATCGGACACTTCAAGTCCTCCATTCGCCCCTGAAATCTGTTTTCCAAAGACTTCATGTGAGTGAAAAGGAGTCGGTAGTGGTTGAACTGTACTCTGAAATCGTGATCCTCCTTGAAGTCGGACAGAGGAGCTTGCTCAATGTGAGTTATGAACTCTCCTATGAGGTGAAACTTCATTTGCTCCAGATTCTTCTGCAGTTTAGAGTTCCAGTTCACGATAAAGTCCCAGAACCTGAATCTCATCTCCTTGCACGTTTCAAACGCTTTCACATGCATCTCTGCAAAGTTTCGCAGAATGGCTTCCATATCCAGGCACTTTCTGCATGTGATTTTCACAGTGACAGGATTCTCCTCGTCTTCGTACAATGTTGGAAGGGATAGTTTTGGGACGCAGGTGCTTCCAATGAATTTTGAAACGCGTTCTTCATCCGATTTGATGTCACAGATTTCTTCACCGTAGGATACGCCGGTGGAGACGCGAGAGCTTTGATTTGAGTCGGCAGAGACAACAGAAGCACACTTGAAGGTGTCAAGATCTACTTCAGGATTTCTAATTAGAGATTCCAAAATGCTCAAATCGATAAAAGATTTCTTCACCGTAGGATACGCCGGTGGAGACGCAAGAGCTTTGATTTGAGTCGGCAGAGACAACAGAAGCACACTTGAAGGTGTCAAGATCTACTTCAGGATTTCTAATTAGAGATTCCAAAATGGTCGAATCGATAACTGACTTGGTACACGGCAAAATTACAAGTGGGAAGAAGATATACATACTACAACTTACGAAAGAATGGCAGAGTGAAGCTGCCACAAAGCAAATCTGCCACCTTTGGGTTTTGAACAATCTTTCGTCCCTGGAGTAAATGCAAGAAAAAATGAATTATTAACTAATCCTTTCAAATTAAACTTACATTCATTTCTTATTTAAAGTATTTAACAACCGGTAGAGGTTTTTGAAGGCATTTTTGGCGGTTGACGTAGTCGTAGTCTTTATTTGTGACTTTAAATGGTAAGAACAATCTTCAGTGAATGATTTAAGAGCACACCTGCTGCTTTTAGGTTTTTAACGAACACAGACCGATTTGAGAACAATATGCCTTATCATATAAACAAGGCTGCTATAGACTATAGTTTTTGGGACAACGAGCTATCTGCTTGAGAGATGCTGAAAAGATAAATGTTTCCATAGATTGTCACTGATTTCTTTGAATCGGTTCCCTTGATTTGATCAATGAAATGTTCCTGTGAATTAATTTGCCTAAAAGGGTAATGTGTGTATAAATACGCCAACCGCTTTGCCGGCAGTCAACGGGTTAAAATTCTCGCGAAATTCTCTTTACTTATCATCATTGCATCAAATCCCTTCTTATTAGGGTATGGACCATGGGGGAGTCTGACAGCGACCAAGGATTCTTGAAACGTTTTGCAAAGTGGATATTATCCCCCTTCGTCTCCAAGTCAAAAGAGGAGGTGGACAGGTACAAAGTCCTGAATAAGAATACTGAGAGGAACATGGCGGATGGTTCTGAAGAGAAGGGATCTACCATTTTTAACATCCGACCCGACAACTTTCTCCTTGGAAGATGCATGTAATATTTTAAATACAAAATCCTTTCAGCTATCCTCTCATTGGTAGTATTATTAATTAATGTTGCTCTATGCTTAGGGGGACTGATATCTGGCTATAGCTCTGGCTTGTATTCTCTTCCGGTTCCCGATAAATTCAGAGCTCTCAGATTCATTGGGTACTGGAAAAGGTTTCGATTCCTAAAGTTTATGAAGACGTATGACATCCTGTATCCGACATTCTACGCTTTCCGAGCATTTAGACGAACTACACTGGCAGGAATAGTGTTTGACCAAGCGGAACAAAAAAGTGCCAAGGTTTTATTGACAAATTGCTTATTATTTTTGTAACCCTCTGACATCCACATTTACCATTTTAATTTGTACATTTCATTTGATTAGAATTTGGGATTGGGACACTCCACCAGCAGTAACCTGATAGGTCTGGCTATTTTATCAGTCTTCTTTCGGATATCCAGTACGTTTTAAAATGTTCCTAATCTCAAAATTGTTTGTGTAGCTTAAGCAAGCCAGAATCTCGAATAATTTATATTTTTTCCAGCCGACATCCGGCACAATGTAATTGCCAGCTCCACCGTCCTCGGAGGTTACGCCATTGGATCTGCCATTGCAAAATTTGTTCATTCATCCAAAAATCCTTCCGGCAAAAGTGATGACTGACTAAAACATCATAATCTGTAGGCTCGACAATAAATTCCATAAAACCTACATGAAACTTTCTCCTTTCTGTTCTGTCTTTTACATGTGCAAATTCCACCAGAATTGTAGCTTAGGTATGTAAGAAACAGTGCGCTATTATCTTTGCAAATTCCATAGGCGTTTCTAAGGACCAAAATAATATTTCTGTCTGTAGATTCAGATTTCTTTGTGTGAATTCTCATTTCGCCCCATATTCTTTTTCGTATTTAGTGTAAAGAGAAAATGAACTCGCTTCTTCTAAATTATAAAGTATTTTGATTTTGACCCACACAAAGCATATAAGCATCATGGACAACATCGACTATGATTACAGAGGAGAATTGGAAGAAGCTCCTCCGGCACCATTTAATTTAAATCATACTAATTCCCTAACGTCGTGGCCATCTTTTCTTCACGAAAAGAAAGAGTCGAGAGGGCTTTTGGCTCCAGCGAAGAAGGCCTACCACAGGGCCATCGATGACCCCAAAATGCTCCCAGCCTTCTTGCAACCCTTTTTTTCCAGAGAGAGACAGTTCATCTACGGCATTCACAAACCGACTGCGAAACATTTCTTTAACATTCAGTTTGAGACTCCAGATGAACGTGGGGTTCACCGCAGAATTTACTTCCATTTCTGCAAAGAAAACTTCTTTGTGGGATCATTTAGTAAGTTAAGGCAGTATAATAATCCTCGACCTTGTGAATGACTGACCTAGCTACTATAAAAACCGTATTAGCTGGCTTATTAATCGGAGCCTCGACGGGATTTTTCCGCCCAGCCGACCGTCCATTAGGAACCTTCATTGTACAGCGACAGCTCTTGGGAAGACCTATGGCTGCTCTGGCGAGAATGGCATTTTCTGGCACCCTTATTACAGCTACATTAGCGCGAAAATTAGTCCTTAGGGCCACTATTGGAGGACTTTTGTATGATGCCTTAAAAAGGAATCGAGATGACGTGAGATACAAATACAATGTAACTTAATTTATAGCTCCTGAATATTTTTTGATGCTCAGTCTTCTTTTAAATGTCATTGAATAGAAAAACTATTTCAACCAGTGGATAAATGCAGGTTATGCTGGGACAATATGCGGACTAGTTTTCGGAATAAGAGGTGAGGTGACAAAAATTTGCTTTTTAATTGACATTGATATAATCAACTAGCTTTCATTATGTCTTTTCAGGGGGGCTTCCACACGCTTGGGCGGCAGCCGCGTTGACCTCAACAGCAGCAGTTCTCTCAGAGTTTCTGCCTTGGAAATTCGCAGACTCGGAATTATGAGCTGTACTTTCCCAAACAGCATCTTATTACTTTTATTCTGCCAAGGGACTTGAAATGAGAATGCATCACATAATCCCTTTAACACAAACAAAATTACAAAAGGCGCAATAAAGATATATATTTACGATCTAAAACGAAGAGCCTTTTTTCATGCAGATGATGATGATACCATTCAGTCCCTGTCCCAATAGCAAATCGAATTGTAGATCTCTTCTGCTGTTGCATTCATCACTTCTTGCTTTTGCTCAGCGCGTGAATCATGTTCACTCTTTGTCTCACTCTATCCAAGCCATATTCACAACAGCTGAAAAGCTTGAAAAAAGGTAGGAAAACTAGCCCGGGGTTTCGGCTCAACGTCGACGACCTGTGGATGTTGCTCGAATAATGTTATTAGTGCTATTCACGAACGAACACGAACATTATTTTAGTACACGTATAATAAAATGTACCTACCTAAAATATATTATCAATCTATCAACTATCGAGCCGGAGCAGTAATAGTAATAATTTAAGGTGGATATAAATTCGACGCAGTTTAATTTGTCAATTTAATTAGTGTTTTGGTTTGCCTAAGGACAAGAAAAGAGGTAAGAAGTGACGTTTACTTAAATTCTAAATTCAGAGCACTCCATTAAATTCCCTTCAATATTCATATATATACATTTCGTAAGGCTGCTCGAGTTTACCGAATTTGGTTTTTGTAAAAGTGTGGGTGTCAAAACCAAAGAATATACATATTTACTACGCAGCACATAGGGATTTTTAGTGTAGTTGGCATTACACTGACTTTAATTGATTTTGGAGTGAATTGGACAGAAAGAATGGATTTCTAATTTCATTTATTTTTTTTATAACAGTTAACGAGGTGTAGGACGTTGAAGTCCTCCATAATATTATGAACTAGTGACCACCCAATACCCAACAAGCTAAATCACTGGTTGTTGAAAGTTGAAATGGGGTCATCATCAGACTCAGATACGGATATGGAGAAGGACGAAGTCCTGCCCTCGACGTCTAGAGGACTTGGAGGAAATACTGCCCCCTCCCGTGCGTTTCGAGCACATCTAACTCCTTCTCCAATCGGAAGTAGTGCGGGCGAGGGTGATTCAAGTGATTCTGACACGGGCAAGTTCAAAAAAGAGAAAGAGGAGCAGCGGAAACGGCGACTGGCGTTTAGGCCTAGTAGGCAAAAGAATTTTCCCAAGAAGAAAAAACAAGGCCTTGTTCTGCCTGTCGAAGTTGAAGAGGATGCCCCTAGCTTTTCGAATACTCCAAACAAACGGAAGAGTGATCAAGTCATTGTGGATACATCTGACTCTGACGACGAGGAAAACACCGAAAGATTGTTCAAACGTACTTGCAGAGAAAACCCAGCAGCATCCTTTTCACAGTTGACTCAAAGGACTCAGAAGAGCCAAAACAAAGATGGTGTCGATGAATCCTCTGGAAGAACTGCAATCTCTTCTTCACTATCAACTCAACCAACCCAAAAGACGCAGGAATCTCAGAAGAAGGACTCAAGGCAGGCAACGGCACCCAGGAGGGCCAAGAGGCAGCAGCAGAATGCTTCTCGAAGTACCACAAGTTCCCAACCTTCCGCCTCCTTCCAAGGCTCCGATTCAGCCCCTGGCGTGATCAAAACTCTCCATCTACAAAATTTTATGTGTCATACCAATTTCACTCACAACTTCCACTCGAACCTGAATTTCATCACCGGACAAAATGGGAGTGGAAAGTCCGCACTTCTTTCTGGTATTCTTGTGGCTCTTGGAGGGAAGGCGTCTGTAACTTCCAGAACGACTTCGTTGAAATCACTAGTTCAGAAGGGGAAGAATACTTTTCGAGTTAGTGTTACTCTCCTGAACACACGTGGGCTGCCAAGGTATGGAGACGAGCTCACAATTGAGCGATACGTGAATGCAAGCGGAAGTGGAGGCTACAGGATTAAAACTGTCGGTGGCGTTGGCGTGGACAATCGTTGGAGACCTTTGAAGAAATTTGAATTACAAGGTATTCTTGCTGGGCTTAACATCCAGATTGATAACCCGGTCGCAATCTTAAACCAGGAGGTAGCCAGAAGCTTTTTGCGAAGCAAAGATCCCAAAGTAAAGTAAGTTTGGCAGAAGTGCAGTAATATTCTTTAAAGCAAATATTTTATTGTTGATATCTAATGTCTGTATGTATCGTCGATCTTTTTTTATATAATCATTTTTTTCTGCTTTTAGGTTTAACTTGTTCTACGACGGAACCCTTCTGTCAAAGTTGGAGAACACGTTGGAGGAGACAGAAGTGGATCTGCAGGAAACAAGAGTTATCTTAAAGCGTCAGCGGCAAGCCATTTTCGATAGCAAGAGGGAGATTAAGGAATTGCAGGCAAAAGTGAACAAGATTGACGAGCTGAATAAGATGAAGGACAAGATTCATAGCTTACACAATGAGTACTTGTGGGCTATTGTCGCTGTGCACGAGTCGGAGAAGGATAAGGCCGAAGCCGCTGTAGCTCTAAACGCAAAGGAGCTTGAGGTCCTCACAAAGACTTTGAACACAACCAAGGAATCTTTGCAACGTTTAAACGAAGACACGATTTTAGCGGAACAAAATGAAGTTCGTCAAAAATTGGGACAGAAGAAGACTGAGTTTGAGCAATTAAAAGCCAAATTTACAGAATTGAAGAAAGAAGTTGGAAATCTCCAGTTGAAAATGAGAACCGCGATTGGCGGCGTGAAAGCGAGGGAGTCGCAAATTACAAAACTTAGCGGCCAAATTGAAAAATTGAAGCAAGAACAGGAGGCAAAAGCACAGGAGGAAACTCTTGCGGAGCAGGAGAAGCTGACTGAATTGCAAGATCGGAAAAAGCATTTGGAGTCGGTCTCCGTAATTTTGAAGCAGGATGCAGATAGTTTTCAACAAACCGGTGAGGAAGTGAAGGAGAGAATGCAAGAGCTGCAGCGTCAGGAGAGATTGCTTGTCAACAGGATGGAGCTGAAGCGGAATGATGTTGCCAATTTGGGGAAGAATGGCAACAAATACGCTGTCTTTGGTCGGAAAATGGAGCAACTTGTGGCAAAGATTGAAGCCAACAAGCATCGATTTAGAAAGCCTCCACGAGGACCCCTTGGGTCATGCTTTCGAGTGAAGGACCCCAGATATGCCGCACTGGTAGAGCAAATTTTGAGGTCTCTCTTGGATTCGTTTGTGGTGGATAATGGAAACGACCTAAACTTGATGAAGCAGTTGATAAATAGTGTCTACACCCCAAATGCTGGTGCTAGTCAAAGGCGCGAATCTGCATTTTTTAGTCGGTCACCCGGAATAATCGTGTCTCCGTTTGGCGATCAGGTAAAATATAATTTATTACTCGGTATAAATAGCACTGAATATTTTGAAGTTTAATTTACTACACTGTAATAGCATTCCATTTTTAATTTTGGTTGGTTCCATTTCAGTTACATGACATATCTCGCCATAACGTAACGATCAGACAGGCTCCCAGCTTATTCGACATGATCAAAGCAGACAATGATGACCACGTCGTATTAAACGTTCTCATCGATACTTCTGAAATCGAGCGCGTTCTTTTGTTTGAAACCAATGAGGCTGCTTGCCAAGTTCTAATGGATGAGTCCCGGTTCCCACGATCGCTAAAAATGGGTTACTCTCGGGAATGCTTTCGAATCGTCCCTTCCCCTCACTACGCAGTTCGAGTGATGGCCAAAGTTACTCAGGCCAAGATTTTGCAAAGTGGTCGAGACCAAGAGGCTGTGAAAAGGTAACTATCAATCAATTGAATTCACTGAGTTTCTTGTGGATTTTGATTTAATGAAAAAACTGTAGAAATTTACCTACAAATAATCGGAATATTTTGGGTTTTAATAGGGAACTGTTAGCAGAAATTGAAGCAATGCAAGCCGAGGTGAAAAAGTTTGCACCACAAAAGGCCGAGCTGAAGGCAGAGATCAGCAACCATCAGACTTGCTTTGACAAGAAAATTGGAGAATATCAGCAAACGCGAAGGCAGCTTGGAGAAACTTCAAATGAGCTGAAACGGCACATGGACAGGATGATGGATCGTCAAAGGCGCTTTGATTTTAACAGCTTCGTAAGTTAGCTAGATAACCATGACCATGTCCTTCGTAATACATCTTACTGATTGGGTTGGTACTTATGTACTTTACATTCTTTTGTTAGAATGAGGAGCTCGACGAGCTGAAGGCTGATTTGGCGAAGCAGGAGGAGGCCCGAGATACTGCGACTCGGGAATTCGAGGAGCGTAAACCAAAACTACTGGAAGTCGACCAAGTTCGTCAAGCACTCATAAGGGAGCTTGAGCAGCTGAACACGCAGTATACTGGTTTCAATGATGCAAGAGAGGAAGTCAAGACGAAGAGAGAAAAAATTCTCACCGTTCGTACTTTTTCTTTTAACTGTAATTACCCGTCCTAGTAGTTATTGTTGCTAAAAAATTATGTATTTTTTTGCAATTACGATAGGTTCTTAAAAAGATCCAGGACAAAGTTTCGCGGCTGAGGTCGGTTAAAGACGAACTGCAGGGGGAGCTGACAAAGAAGGAGGCGGACGTAGACGAGAAGACCCAAGCGGCAAAACAATCGTGCAAGAAACGAATCGACACTAATCGTTCTCCCGATAGCTTACGAAAGGAATTCAAGGCTTTACAGCTTCACATCAAGGAAACCGAAAGCCACTTGGGGGATCAGGAAGCTTTGTGTAACCATCTTGCCATCTCCAAACGAAGATATAATGAAATGATGAAAGCGTATACTCCAGTGAATGATATGTTAAAGGTAAATGGTTATGTCGGTGTTGTGTCCCGACTTGTACTTTTACTGGTATTTGGGTTAACGTTCGTTGAGTTTTGTTTTTGCAGCTCATTACCGAAGTCGTTTCGTGTCAGAGGGAGCAGTTGTTGAAGCAGAAGAGTCACATTGGCCGCACTCTTACTTTGATGTTTTCTGCTTTAGCGAAGCAACGAGGATATGAGGTAATGCAAGATATTGTTTTAATTGTATCATAAAGCCAAATCCAATTATTCATTAGCCGGTATCGGTAATTTCTCATTTTTAATGCAGGGACGCCTCTTTGTCGACTATGAGACGAAGGAGCTGTACTACTTTGTGTGCCCAGATGGAGACTCCTTTTCAAAGACGCTTAAAGCCATTGACGCCCAGCAAAGTCAATGTGGAAACCGTACTGCAGAGCAAGCTAAACAGAACAAGTTACTAAAGAAGACGTTGGTGGAATACTCACTTGGATTGTCAGGAGGAGAACGGAGCTATTCCACAATCTGCTTTATCCTTTCACTCTGGCAAGTCATGGAGTGTCCATTTTACATGCTTGATGAATTCGATGTGTTCATGGACGCATTCAACCGAAAGACGAGCCAAACTGCGCTTATCTCTCACGCTCAGCAATTCAGCCGAAATCAGTTTGTCCTGTTCACCCCGCTTGACATTGGAGAAATCCAAGGGCTCGATGAGTCTTCTGTTCTCAAGTATGGACTTTTTGTCTACCTACTTTAAGTTTTTTTTATTCCATAATTATACTAACCTCGCCCTCTTGTTTAGGTTATATCCACCTGTTCGAGGCAGGCAGACTGGTGGCAAAGAGGGGCCGAGCAATTTACCGAGTGGAAGTAGCGCTCGCAACGGCGGTGAGACTGGAGGACGCCAACGTAATACCAACAGGAACTCTGAAGATTGCGTTGAAAACGTAGATCCGGTCCCCCCGTCGTCCAGTGGGAAATCTCGCAGGAACAAGGGACAGGTTCTAGCCGCTCCCAATTAAATTATCACCTTTGTTTTGTGCTTCATTTTTGTATTCATTGTCAGTAATCAGTATTCATTAGATTTCTTGGGCAAAAGGTGTTAGTTAATCAATTTTATGGTAAAACTCGAAAGAATATTTATTCAAGTACAAAAATGTATAATTTATAATTTTGTGCTTTGGAAAAAGGATGTTCAAACTTTTCAACTAGTATGATTAAAAATTATTGTATTTATTTTTGTATTTTTTTTTACAGAAGTCATGAATCTGTTGTGGAAGTAGCAAAACTGATAAATTATGATTCCAATGTTTGTAGTTCCAACTTTTGTGTTGAAAGTAAGTTTGTAAAAATTTCTTGGTTATGGAATTCGTTTGTGAATCGAATGTAGAATCAACCCGGTTGGAATTGGAAGGTACAAATTAAATATTTCTTTGTAACGTAACGCTTATGATCCATTTGTAACTTGTAATAATCTTTCCTGAAAATAAATATTAATTTCGAAAACTCAACCTTTTATGTACTTTGGCAAAATAACTTACCTACCTTTTTGCCATTCTAATAGATTTTTTTTGCTATAACCACAATCCGCCACAGTTTTTCCATGTAAAACAATAGTCGTGATTCACATCTAGAATGCTTGTTTTCTAGCCATTCGGCATAATTTGATTCATTGTGATTAGTTAAGGTTAGCATAAACTATAAAATACCTAAACTCACGAGGCATTTAAAAATCCCATCTCACCTACCTACAACATTGTGTAAAAAGTAAGTCTGCCAAGTATTATGCTTGAAAATTAAATAAAAAGTTTTTTTAAAGGTTATCTAACTGCATTTACACATGCATGAGATTTTTGCAGTGCCCCACACCCCTAATCTTGACCTCGACGATTTCATCGACCGACTGCAGAATCCTAAAAAGAACCAAAAGTGCGTTAGCATTTCTGAAAGCGAAATCCTAAGTTTGTGCTGCACCGCCCGAAACAGTTTTCTGCAACAAAACACCCTCCTCAGACTGGC
>JAHZMY010000459.1:0-11151 GCA_027743915.1 Seira sanloemensis
TCACTCATGTCTGTCCTTTTCGTGGTCTACTATACGTCGACTTTCTATTCATTCCGCAGCATTTTTCAGCTAATTGAATGTGATAAGGTGAAAATATATCCTTTACTGTGTTGGAAAAGGAAAGAAGCGTAGGATCAAATGAATTTCAAAACAATGAGATAATTGGATTACATGCTGTATTTTCAAACGATGGAATTAAATAGTCACAAGAGACAAAGTAAAATTAGCATCATTTTGATTGGGAAATAAATACTATCAAGAGAAAGTGTACCATTTGATGTAATTCCAGAGTGCAGACAGCGCTCCAGACCACATTTTGCTTTCCTACCTATAGACTTTTTCTGGCTTTCAATGTTACCCCGGCAGAATTGGGTTTGATGCTAGCATATTTTACAGGCTTTTATTTATTAGACAGTAACCTATACTAACTAATTTTGCCTTTTCAAAAAATCTTTAAAAAATTCAAAACTTGTATTACACACACTTGCTCTGTTTTACACATATACATATTTGTACACTACTAGAGTAGTAAATTGTAGCATGTGATACTTCAAAATTTGGATTTGCATAATAATACTTAAAAACAATCATTGTCTCGTATGGGATTGATACATCTTCTTGGTATGCATGATTGAAAAATATAATAATTTTAAGAGAAACGTTGGTAAATTTTAACTTGACTATCGTCTTTATCCGACTTTTTTGAATGGACATGCATGGATGTAGATAGCGATTTGAAGTGAAGGTAAACCAAATTTTATTACACAAAAGCTTTGAGTGGCTGACACTGAAATGTGCATGTCCAAACGGAAACATGAAGGCTGAATATCACAAAAACAGCAAAGTGAAGCAGTTTGTTCACATGTGAAAATGTGATGGAAGCAACATTCATGACACTTCATTCGATCCCTTCCATTACGCCACCCCTTTCCTCGCACAATTTACACTTTTTATTACCTTTCAGTGCAGGCTACTGTGTGTAGCTTAATGGGATGCAAAGTCATTTTCGACAGTGAAAGCTGTATTTTATCTTTTTTATTTGTTACTTTCCTCTTGAAACTGCACATTAGCTGACTTTAATGTGGCATAAAGGCCTGTAGGGACAATTCAAACAATTCGCGAGAAATTTACTAGGGCATCTCATAAAACCCCAAGATTTGAAGTAGAAGGGGAGAAATCATTAAAAACAATTTGTACGGATTCTCTGTCCTTAAATCACTCTGACTCCGAAGGTCTCCTGACTCTGACTTTTGTTCCCTTCTCTTTTGTCCCTTTCCACAATCCCGTTGATTTTTTGCCTTGAGAAAAATGATTATTTGTTACTTTCCTCTTGAAATTGCACATTAGCTGACTTTAATGTGGCATAAAGGCCTGTAGGGACAATTCAAACAATTCGCGAGAAATTTACTAGGGCATCTCATATAACCCCAAGATTTGAAGTGGAATGGAAGAAATCATTAAAAACAATTTGTATGGATTCTCTGTCCTTAAATCACTCTGACTCCGAGGGTCTCCTGACTCTGACTTTTGTTCCCTTCTCTTTTGTCCCTTTCCACAATCCCGTTGATTTTTTGCCTTGAGAAAAATGTGTTTGTTGGAGTTGGTGCGCTGGGCTAAGGCTGATTGCGGGTTTCCAATACAATGCACTTTTACTCTCGGAAAATGCCATACAAATGAAGATGACACGTGTCGATAAATTGTGATTAAAGGAGAATCTACAAAAGCGCTATTGTTTTGCAGGGCTACGTCGTCTACTCGGCAGTCGGGTCCTTCTTCCTGCCGATGTTTGTGATGCTCTTCTTTTACTGGAGAATTTACAGGGCGGCTGTGGAAACTACAAGGGCCATTAACCAAGGTACACACTTTTTGAGTTTCCATCTTTCTCTTAAAATCAGCCATGCAGTAAATCTAGTAGGAGAATTGGCTACATAAAATTTATGAAAGTCTCACTGTAAAAATATCTGCACGTTTACTTTCAAACTTTCGAATATTTTATATAAATATTAGCGCTTTAACTTTGTGCTGACAAGAAATAACTGCGTCCATATTGTGAATCTGATCGTTGTGGTTAACAATCATTCTACATGATACATGGAACAATTCATGATACACATTGTTTTTGAGTTTTCTGCAAGAATGTAAATACTTATTACATTTGTTGCATTATTTCATTTTGATATCCAGAATTACATTCTTAAAACTTGTGTACAATTCATCGGTCCTTGAATTCATACATTCTCTATTTACGCTTGCTTTTTTTCATGATTTAGGAGAATAAAGGTTAAGCTACTGTTAGAAAAATAAGATCTCGGATGACGCTTTAGTGTTTATACATTTCGTTTCCTTTAATCCGCTGAATAATGTATTTCCTACTAAATTGAGATTTTTGTACTGAAAAAATATTTCATCCGATTAGGGTAAGACGAAGATTTTTGTGTCTGGCAAAAATGAGATTAAATACTATAAGAGTAAGGGCTACGCTTCTTAATCTTATTTTACAAAAAACTTGGAAATACGTAAGAGAAAAAGATGTTCCAGAAATCTGAATAACAATAATAAATAATATTTAATAAAATTTGGTGTCCGTGAGTGAACCACGTGTGCTTATGACTAAGATCAGTGTGCGTGGTGCCATTAAAGAAATGAAATAGGCTATGTGCTCAATAATGATTGTCATCCACCTTTCAGGTTTCCGCACTACAAAAGGGTCAAGGCTCCTGGGCTCCAGGTTCGAAGAGCAAAGACTGACTTTGAGAATTCATCGAGGGAAAAGTGTGAATCACAATCATCATCATGCTCGCAACAGTGCGTCAAAACCGATCTCACCTGCGAATGGAAAACTGAATCATTCCTCAAGTAACCGGATGCCCCGAAGCAGATCTCTAGAGAGAATCAAGGTTCATCTCACCCCACCTCCACAACGAGGTAAGGAAAAAAGCGAAGGCAGTTCGCCTACAACAAAAATAAATTACTTTGCTTTAAGACAGATGCAAGTTCACATTTACCGTATATTGGCAATTTTTTTAACAGACACTCAGTCTATTTTACACATGCCCAGCACTACATTGTGTTATTTGAATTGGCAAATTTATAATTTGACGAATTTTGAAACCGATTATGGAAGCATAAAAGTATTAAAATTTTGATCAAGTATTAAGGTATTTGTAAGGTATGCCAATTTTAGATAAAAATATGGATAAAAAGTTTACTTTTTTGGCCAAATCCGCTTAGGTATAGTTTGGCATTTCGATTTGCCAAGTATCCAGTGGCCAACCTAAATAACTCTGACTCGTACATTGTAGACTGACGATTTTTTATATGTAATTGAGTTCAATAAATCTTCATGTCGAGACTAAGCTTTGAAGACGACTGTGAGGAGTCTGACGAGAGTGCGTTGCAAAATGAGTAAAAATCATTTCCATTCTCTTTCTCTTCCTTCTCGAGGTAGACTTTTTCTTTGGGAAAGAGATATAATTTTGAGGTTTACGGGCTTTAAATGGATGCTAGACAGGCTTCTTTGGGGAAAACTCAAAATGTATTCTTCTGGCCGGAAGAAGAAAGCATGTATTTATTATGCTTGTTTGTACCCCAATGTCCTCCTGAATAATTCAATACGTTGTAGGTTCTTAAGGGAACATGCTTTCTGGTCGAATGACAAGCCGTTTGAAATGAAATCGAATACATTGTGTGCCCAGATAAATTTTTAAAAAGTGGCACATTCTTAGGTATCTGACGGTCTTTGAGAGTTTTCGGGAAGCTCCATTTATTTATAGAAAAAATGTTCATATTTTTCCGCTGGTTTACTCTAATCTCTGCATCAATGGGAAACATTTGGTAAAAAAATTGTTGCAAGCAGAGTTCATTAAAGTTTCTCAATTGTTCTACATGCATTCGCAGGATTCAATTGTTTAAAACGCTCTTGAAATCTAAAACATACTTTTTTGCGAACCGCTTTTTCGTATGCTGATATAAATCCGCTCTTGTCCAATTCTGTCGACGCGGTTTCAAGTATTTCTTAATCTTACAACCCCACCATTACTGACGCACTAACTAGCTAAGAAATGAACCATTCAAGTCTTATAATAATTGAAACGGAAAGAAAACTTGGATAGAATATCTTTAGATAAAAAGTGTGTTGGACTCACAGTCTATGTTGAAGCCACAAAGATCCTCATACTTTCCTTTTACGTAGGCTTAAAGGAAAAAGCAGCATCTGCCATGATATTTTTTCCTACTCCGCCTCGCCCTTTTTTCTATTTTCTCCACGTAATGAGCCTATTGAGAGTTGTAATTAAGAAGTGAGCAAACACTCACTGAAAGTTTACTTAAAGCACTCTGATTCTCTATTGTAAGTTATTTGGCGTGAAATACGCCATAGGACAATGAGGACGCATCTGACACGTGAAAGACAAGCTAACATTAGAGTTTAATATTAATTTTGTAATTTATGTCAAGAAGAGGATAAAGGAAATGTTAATAAATGGCTCAAATGTGAAGGCAAGAATTCGTGAAGGTCTTCTCTCCACAATAGGATAATTAACGAAGGCTAAAGTAAATTATACAGATGCACATTCTTATGGGTTACAGGGAGTTTACAATGCAGATGCAGATCGTAATAATTAAAATGCATAAGTAAGGTTGGCCTTGGCCGTTGTAGGTTTTGCTAAAATGATTCTGGAAATGGGTTAAGGCTGATGTGACTGCTACATAGAAGACGGACAATTTTTCTTGTATATAGCAGTTCAAGGGTGTTATCCAAACAAATCCGGGTTAGTTAGTGGGTCATAATATATACATACATACATGTTAGCATACTTATAAGTGTACATACAGTAGTACATACATATAACTAACTAGTTCATTTATAAATTTTATTTTTGTTCAACAGTTACAGGGAGTTTACAATGCAGATGCAGATCGTAATAATTAAAATGCATAAGTAAGGTTGGCCTTGGCCGTTGTAGGTTTTGCTAAAATGATCCTGAAAATGGGTTAAGGCTGATGTGACTGCTACATAGCAGACGGACAATTTTTTCTTGTATATAGCAGTTCAAGGGTGTTACCCAAACAAATCCGGGTTAGTTAGTGGGTCATAATATATACATGTTAGTATACATATAAGTGTACATACAGTAGTACATATAACTAACTAGTTCATTTATAAATTTTATTTTTGTTCAAGCCAAAGACAATTATTTGTTCCATGATCAAAGACCAAGCGTGAAATTCCTACACACATTTTGAGCCGTACATGACTAATGACAAACGAATGCTCTTAATGTATGATGTTGAAATTGTGAGGACGCAATGTTTCGTAGTGTCAGTAAATGAAAATTTAGATATAGTTTAATACAGTCTCCCAACGTTTGCGTGGGGCAAGTGTTTTAAACGAACTCAATATTTTGTGTAGGCAAGCGCTCGTCGTCCTACAAGCCCCGCAATGCTTACTCAAAGTCATCCCCCAACGGCACCCGGCCGGGCTCGTCAACCACGTCGTTGGGCGAGTCCCTCGCCAGCAGTTCAAACAATTCGCCATGCCGTACAAACACAGTGGTTGTTGTTGGAGGAACAGATAAGCTAAGTCTCCCTGGATCTGAAACTCGTCGATTAGTGCAACGAAGCGAGTCTGAGTCATCAACACCTTCCCCATCGCCCACACTCAATGCAAACAGATACGAGCAGCTAAATCCTGGAGAAGAGAATAAGCCAAAACTCATCTCAAAAATGGGGAAAAGGAACATTAAGGCTCAAGTCAAGAGATTTCGGATGGAAACGAAGGCAGCAAAGACCCTAGGTAAAGGAATGATTTTGTTGCTCTTTTTTATCCTCTGGCTTTTTTCTCCAGTTCCTTCATCAATTTGCATGTGTCATGTGGGAGTAAAACCGTATCTTTTACGAGTTCTTGGAAACCACATTACAACGAGAGGAGAAAGGAGAAAGACCACAAAATGAATATGAAAGTAAAAGCTTCTTCTCCGACGAGAAAATGAGGGCGCTCTACACTTTCCTACGCTATTCTTTTGATTACTCAGCAAGGATTTTTCTTGTTTTTAGGAAACAAACCTATTTTGAACGGTAGTGCAAAGACTCAACTTCGTCCCGCATTGGTCTCTTGGACTAAGAACAGTTTTTGAAATCAAATATTATTCTCAAAAGAAATATATGTTTTCACCTTTCCTTCAAAACGTGGCGACACTACTAAATAAACTTGGTTATATCCTTTACAGTAATTTTATCACCGTAAATAGCTTTTAATGCAACTGCGGTTACATCTTCTTGGTATTTAAAAAAAAAATAATGGCTATTTTTTCATATTTTGTTGAAGTCGTCCCGTGACTTAAATTTGTGTGTATTGCGTCTGTGCCTCGGCCTTTGCACTCCCATTGCTAGTGGAAAATGAACACGAGTGTTGCGTGTAAAGAATACTTAAAACCCTATTTTCTAATATCGCTGGAAGGGCAACTTGAGAAAGCTGCAGAAATGAAAATGCTAGGAATTCAAAATGCCATTTTTTCTCCGAAACTTTTTTCCGTTTGACATTTCAAAAGGTTATTTGAATATAAAATATTAATCCTTTATATTTTAACATATGTCAATGTGAGAAGAAACAGCCACCTCAGGTAGTACCCATCTTTCTTTCAAGTCTCGGAGACGAGAGTGATGGGAATAATGAACCAGGCTCTGATTCCAGGTAAACTCTTCGCCAAGGACTACTGGATGTTGTTCCAGAGCAGAGGGGAATAAGCGCTTCAACGTTGATCACTTTCATGACGAAATTGAATATGATGACCCTGAGTATTGGAGTCCGTAGGTTAAGGCACAGTAAATGCTGTAAAAGATTCCCTTGCACTGCACCTTCATACGAAAAGTAGGTACACACGTACTATATATTCCAGATAAGCTAAACATTCATACCACCACTAAAGTTTTTCTTTGTTTTCAGTTTTTTTTAAAATTAATTTAACTAATGACAATTAAACAGAATGTGTGAATGAGTCCAAATTCACAGAATCAGCTTCACTAAAATATCGTGCAAATCTGACTATGTCCAATTTTGAATCTCAATTCATTTTTTGATATTTTTTTAGCCTTTTAGAGTCAAGTGGCACTGACATACACTGCACATTATTGGGTCAATTTCTAAGTGGTGGTGACTATTTAGCTCTAGATACTTCGGAAACGGAACTTTGTATGGAAAATGGAAATGCGATTTAGTGTCAGAGTGTTTCAAAAAGCCAAGGCAGTTTTTTCTCTCTGTTTGTTTATGTGATATCTCCAGTACCATTTACGAAACTAAACATGTACAAGTTTAGCAGATGAATATTTGTAATAGTAAGTTTTAAAATAAGATCAATAGTTAGTTCTTACTTATTTGTATGCTATTTGTTCACTGCACAAATACTTGAAATTTATACACAGATAAATAGGTAGATGCATTCATACATACCTGCACGTAGGTTCATTCAACGACTTGGTTAAAAACTTAGCATAAATATCTACCGCGTACTTATAACACCGTTGTAAATTCTGCTTTAGGAGTTCATGAGGGTTGGATAATAATAAGCATCAATTAATTAGAGTAGAGAAATCAGTTAGAGTAGAGCTAACAAAACATGGACTTGACTTAATGTCACAACCGGTTGAGCAAAGTGCTCATCTCATAGCCAAAGTTTGTTTTCAATCAAACAGCACACAAAGTTATCCAGTTTAAGGGTTGACACAAAATTGTCGTACATAATGGTAAAACTAATATTTAAATACAAGTACACAAATGCTCCCTCGTCCACCAAGAATGGGTTTGAATTTTGAAGCCGTTGATTCCATGGGTTTGGTTCGGTGTTGTGTGGCGAACGGTACATACACATCCCCTTTTGTCAAATTATTCCATACATGAGCCGCTAAAAGTACCTTTTTGGTAAAGGACCTGAAGAACTTGACCGATAAGCACCAAAATCAGTGTCAATAGAGAAATTCCTTTAATTGTATAGGGGTATATTTACATAAGTAGTACGAGAATATTAGATAATACATAGTAATATGTAAAGATAAAATTCAAAGCAACTTTTTATTTTAATAAGCACTTCTTTCATAAATATGATTCTTTTACATTTAGAACAAGATGCTGTTTTCATTAGTTTTACATATAATTAAGGCTGAGTGTTAATATGGTAAAACTTGATGTTTTGGTGTTATAGTTTTATTTCCACTGTTGATCCATTTCGACAAAGTCGTTTTAAGAACAGCGGTATTGTGTATGTTCTGAGTTTGGGTGATTTATTAGGAAACGGTGCAAGATGGTGAGAAGATGAGATTGATGCGATGTGGCGAAAAAAGTACGACTTCATGAAGCAAATGAGAGGGTTAGGTATTTAATTCATAAAATTCCTAGTAGGTCGCCAGTGATTTTTTGATGTGATTTAATCATATTATGGTATCATAGCCTATATGTATACGTACCTATCACCTATCCATTATATATGTGAGTAATTACTGAGATTAAAATGGTATTTGATGGAGTACTTTCTATTGTGTAATTAATTATTCATAAAGGCTTATATAGTTTTGTGTGCTAGTCTGTAATCTTAATAGATTGTTTTCTCTCGTGTCACTCGCCCATTATTGATCTATTATTGTTCCTCATCACTTATAGCTTTGTCTAGAGAATTCATCCGAAATGCAGAAGTTAACTTTATAAGACTCTATGTTATGTAATTTATATTAAAAAGTTTTAAAACTTATGATGTTTAAAACTTTGGAACGTGTCTCTCTTTCTAAAAGTATTAAAATAATTCGATATTTGTATTAAGGCGAGGAGGAATACGCTGGTGTTAAAAACGGGGTTTGTCTCAGAATCAGTCAACAATTTTGAAGAAGCAATGCAAAGAATAATTTAATTCCATAGGTAATTTGTTGTATTAGATGAATTGTTGTGCTAATTTCATGTCAAAGTCATGTAATGTATTGAGCCACATTTTTTTTCCTACTTCGTTTCAATAAAAGCTTATGGTTTTGGCTTTGTTGTTGTGACGCTAATGGGATGGGTGTTTGGACTTGCATTTTCATTGCAAAGCTGTGCATAGCTGTGATCGAGATGCTCTCTTTTGGATTTGGATGTACACGTGAATAACTAATTGGATTTTATGCAATTGTATACAATTGTTTGAGCCGTTGTTGATTCAAAGCTTGATTGAAACTTGTTTCATTTTAACATCTTCCAACTCGCAGATAAAAAGGTAGGCATGTTCTTCTGATTAGTGCATGTGGGTTCCACTTTCAATTAGCTAAAGCTATGATAAGGAAATACATGTCATTTAATCCCTTTTCCTTTATTTCACTACGATCATGTCATGTAAAATAAAGCACAGCTTTTGTGAACAATGGCTGAAAGCAAAACTCATTTAGTTTCAGGATTCTGAGCTCACCTTGGCTCATAAGCATTTTTACCGGATTCACGTTTTTATGGCATGTTAAACTTATACCAAGGATGCTCCAGGTGAAATATGCGGAATCTCATTCGCATCCAAATAAATGAACACTGTTATTATTTGAGCTTACCAAAAAATCTATATGCAATACCTGTTGCTTGATTTTCTCCAATGCAGAACAATGGCTGAAAGCAAATCTCATTTACAAATAGTTTCAGGATTCTGCGAGCTCACCTTGGCTCATAAGCATTTTTACCGGATTCACGTTTTTATGGCATGTTAAACTTATACCAAGGATGCTCCAAGTGAAATATGCAGAATCTCATTCGCATCCAAATAAATGAACACTGTTATTATTTGAGCTTACCAAAAAATCTATATGCAATACCTGTTGCTTGATTTTCTCCAACGCTTACACGGTAGGAGCCGAGATATGGCGAATACGCTTTAATAAAGGTAACCTTTTTCAACACAAATTTATGCATGGATGAGCTTTGAACTTGAGTGAGAAAAAATTGTTAAAACAGGTTATATACACAATCCTATTTTGCTGTTAAAATGCGAAACATAACACGAAAACCTTTACAGCTGTAAGGCTTTTCTGATTTTCCTCGAGTGAGAGTGTCCTGCACTGAAGCTTTTTGAAAAATGTTGACTTGGATATGATGGTGATACTGTGATGATGAGAGGAAAAATGAATTTGCCATTAGGATGTTTTCACATTGCGTCATATACCTAAGCCTTCTTACTGTTTGTAAGGAAACCTTTTTCATCTCACTATCGGTTCTCCCGTGTAGATCTTCATTCACCTTTTTATCCAGTCAGCTTCAATCGGCTAGACTGAGATTTCCTTTTAAAGCAGCAAGCGCTCGTGGGTAGTTTAGCAGCGTATGTATAGGGTTTAGCAAAAAAAAACACGCTTTACGCATATCTTATTTCCCTATTTCTCCGTTTCAAGAATGGAGGATAAACATGTCATTATTACCTACACACTCTCTTTACAAAAGTTTTTTTTTCAAAGTGCGCTGCTGCATACTCAGATTTAACTGCAAACACCTACTTGTTCTTGGGTACAGCTGAGATTTCGAATCTGGAAATGCGCTTCATGCTACATTAGCTAGTTTGAAAAAATAAATATGTAGTTTAACAGGGTTCAATTAAGCTCATTTAAAGGGTGGTTGAAGGTGCGTTTTTTCATACATTGTAAAAAAAAGTACAAATAAGGACAAATTCAAAGTTTTTACGATGCTCGATGATGAAGTAGAAATTCAAGACCGATCAATCGAGAAAGTGCATTTGTTCTCTGAGTGCGCGTGTGGTGCCGACAGCAAAGACCTGCGGGTGCTACGAATTTCAACTTTAGGCGCTAGAAATTTAAATTTTTTATGCAAAACTATTAAATAAATAAATTACAGTTTGTATGGGTAGTTAGAGGTATATGCCAATCGACATTGACCATATCACGGCTTAGAATGGAACACGGAAAAGGATACACATACATATGTACAAGTGAAGAAATCATGACCATATCCTCAAGAGAGTTTCTTTCCAAGCAAGGCGCTTATTACATATAAACATTTTTGTTTAAAATCACTATAGTGTAAGTTTGACAAATTTTTACAAAAATTGAATTTGCCTCCTGTTTATAAATGGAATCTTACTGTTGCAACCGGGTGCGGAACTCGACCCGGAAAATTTTGAAAATTCATGCCCCGTCGAATTTCGA
>JAHZMY010000460.1:0-13118 GCA_027743915.1 Seira sanloemensis
CAAAAAGCTTAAACCTTCCTTTAAAAGGGAATTGACGCAAAGTCCTCAACAAAAGAAAGGTATATTAGTATTTAGGTACTTTGTTAAAGTCCTCCACAAAAAGTTGTATTTATAATGTTCAGATTAGTTAAATTTTAAATACGTATATTTTTCAGGCAATGAATCCACGTCCAAGGCTGCACGAAGTCCACTCAAAAAGCTCCCACGATTAGAAAATGCGTCTGAAAAGGTACAAAAGCGGGACTACTCTGACATCGTTGACATTTGCGAAAACACCGAAAAGGAGAAGGTGGCAGCAGTGGAGGCGAGAATTTTGTCTTCATACCATGCCAGTGAGAGGTCTACTAAACCTTTGGCACCCATATTTCTTTCTCCAACCGAGAGGAAAGCTCAACTTCTTCAAGGAGCTCATGGAAGCCCGGACAAGGCAACGGGGACTGGACAACTTTTAAACTCAATCGTTGTGTCTTCAAATTCAAGTTTCGATCATGCGGAAGAACCAGGGCTTGATGACCCCAATCACTTCAATGGAAATGTCGTCCTGTTAAATCAAGATATGCCTGCTGGAAACCCATACGAAGGCAACAAAACGAAGCAGTGTCCATTTTACAAGAAACTGCCTGGTAAATCTTACGGTTTCTATTTAAGGAGGGCTATAAGGGCAAAGGGAGAATTGCCAATAAAAGTTTTGCATTCCTCATGTCAGTGATGTAAATCTTTTTTTTTAATTTTTAGGTACTTCGTTTTGTGTAGATGCTTTCAATTATGGCCTTGTACCAGGAATGGAAGTGTACTTTTTGAGTCATTTTCATTCTGATCATTATATCGGACTGTCCAAGAAATTTTGTAAAACACTAATATGCAGTCGTCCAACAGGTTCGTGATTTTCATTCATACAAGTCTGTCCCACGACAGAATCTCTATGCTAAATAGTTAAATTGTTCTTTCTCTTATCCTCTTTACAGGTAATTTGGTACGGCTGAAACTGTATGTCACGGAGAAATGCATTAGGAAACTTCGAATGAATACGACAGAATCTCTATGCTAAATAGTTAAATTGTTCTTTCTCTTATCCTCTTTACAGGTAATTTGGTACGGCTGAAACTGTATGTCACGGAGAAATGCATTAGGAAACTACGAATGAATAAACCATACATCATTTGCGATTCGGAAGTAACTTTAATCGACGCAAACCAGTAAGAATAAGAATTTAGCTACATAAAAAGCTGGCTGCACAAAAAAATACTCTATCAAAAATGTCTCTTTTAGCTGTCCTGGATCGGTTATGTTTGTGTTCCGTCTGAAAACGGGTCAAATTATTTTACACACTGGGGATTTTCGGTACACTCCAAATATGCTTCACGCCCCTGTTTTAAGTGGACGACGAATAGACTGTCTTTATTTGGACACGACGTATGCCAGCACCTATTATAATGTGTAATAATATAATAATGAAGCTTTTTAATATGGTCATTCTAACAATTGTGTGTTTTTTAACGTAATAGATATTGCAGTCCGCAATATGACTTTCCCACTCAATGTGCGTCCGTTTCAACTGCTGTCAGCCACGTAAAGAAGCACATGGATTATCGACCAAAAACGCTTATCCTATGTGGAAGCTACTTGATTGGTATCTACCTTTACGTATTATCTTTCGTTTTTCGAGTCTGAAGTCTGAATATTTATACAAACTCTGTTTGGCTTTTTAGGTAAAGAAAGAGTTTACATGACCTTGGCTGAAGCAATAGACTCCAAAGTGTTTGTGAGCAACGATAAACGAAAAATAATCAATGCACTTGAAAACTCCAAATTCTCCGACCTAATAACAACTAATGAGAATGAAGCTGTGGTCCACGTCGTACCAATGTTTTCAATCAGTGCAAAGGTGAAGAATGAAGTGTTTTGTCATTCTTTAACACTTTACTAATTAGTTATATAATGATCTATTATCTTTTCTCAACTCCACAGAACTTACACGAGTACTTGATGGACAGACCTAAATATACAAACATTGTGGGGATAAAACCAAGTGGTTGGCAGTTTTCGTCTTGTGGGTCAGGCTGTAGCGTAAAAACACATTACGGTGACACTGTAACAGTTTTAGGTAGGTGCTAGGCAGTTACTGTAAAAGCAACATGAAAGTTATACGATAAAGTTTTCATAAGCATTTGTTTCAACAGGAATTCCATACTCAGAACACTCCAGTTTCTCCGAACTGAAGGAATTTGTTTCTACTCTGAAACCGAAACGAGTACAGCCTACCGTTAATGTTGGAAATGCAAAGAAAAGGGGCGAGATGATGCAGCATATTGAAAAATTGGATTATGGCCTGAGATAACCTTTCCTGTATTTTATATTCATGACTAAGCAAATTATAAAATTGACTTGTTCTTACAGTTTTAGCTTTTTAAAATAACGCTGACTTTTATGGAGTTTTAACTTTTTACAAGATGGTATTGTGGTAATGGATAATTTAATTTTGCTTTAATTTGAATAAAGAAAATGAAAGAAAGTTTGTGATATACGTATCTCTTTATTCCAATCCAAATACTTTACATTTTTGTCTTTTTCATAAGAATTTATGGCACTAAGACCATGTTGATCAGTATATATTAAAAATCTTTGCATTTTCATTATTCTTTTAAAAATAATATCAGACCATGAGTTCTGATTGCACGACTCAAAAACCTGGCAATAAATAATAACTTATTACGAAACAAAATAAAAAATATGTTAGCATAATACTAGAGTGTTCGATCTACCGTTCGAGATCATTAAGGTCTACCCAATAATTTGACATACCTATTAAGCCTGCGTGAAAGTTAAAGTCTAAAGTCTTAATCCATAAATCAATCGTTGAGCAAACTTGCGTATTCCATTTATCGTATTTTAAATGTTCCGAGTAAGTTTAGGAATGATTTAAGTTACTTTTGAACACATGAATGAATGGTCAAATTATCAAGATTAAGATGATATATTATACAAAGTAAATACTATATTAAGGGTATATACATACACAAAATTAATATCCCTGAACTAATTATTACTTTACAAAAAAATATTAGCGAACACCATGAAATCCTGTCAATATGGAGGTCTTTGCTTTAACAACTTTCAAATCTTTCGAGGTTTTTGTAGGAGGAAATATTCTCCAAAACCGAAGGGTCTCATCAGCTCCAACTGTGGCGACAGTCGTTTCATCCGGAGACATTGTCATTTGAAGTATTCTGCCAGTATGACCCATCATTTCACCAACTTTCGTCATCTCAGGATATTTCCACAACGCGAGTTGATTCTTAGTGAATCCGTGAGAACTCAGAATTTCCCTGTAAGATTCGCTCCATAACAGCGCAGAGACTTGGCTCTCCGCATTGACACTTTTCAGCAGAGTTCCACTGGAGACGTTCCACAGCTTTATGGATCTATCGTTGGTTCCACCGCCAGTTGCCAAAACGTTGAAATGATTCGGTGACCAGCACATAGCTGTAAATTAGAAAATAATCATATTGTTACATTAAATTACAATATGAAGACTAACGATGACGATAAAATATCAGCGTAAACGTTTACCTTTTATGGCAGCTTGATGATCCGAGAATGTACAAACGGGTTGACAGTTGTTACTCATGTTTACAGAATCCCAAACGTTCACCGTATTATCATTACCACCAGTTGCGCAAAAACGACCGTCTGGGGACCAGCGCACTCCACAAATCTGACCAAGTAAAAGTTTATAAAGTTTTGACCAGAAAGAAAAATCTGATTCCTGATTACATATAAAAGTGTGTATTTAATACCTCTTGAGCATGAGCTGCTTCACGCTTCATAACTTCGTGGTCTGCTATCCGAAGATCATGGTGCCTAAGAGTTCCAAGTCTATTTCCTTCTGTCAGTACATGTGATCGAAAGCTCAGGGCAGCGATTCTCTCTGGCTCGTTACTTCTCAAATTACGTATCATTTTGACCCGCTCTACATCCCAAACTTGCATTTTGCCATTGTCTGTTGCGCAAACTAGATGACTCCCGTCTTGGAGCCAGCCAAGAGAGGATATGTACACTAAGCTACAATTGAAACACAGGATTACTAAAAGGAACCAGTAACAAAAAATGGGAAATGATTATGTATTCTACTTACTCTGCAGCGGTGTCACACGGAACTCTTTGAATTTCGGCTGTATGAGCCGTCCACAAATAAACCTGCTCCCTCAATCCAATAGCTACGACATTCGTTGAGGACCAATCCAACAAATTCAGGTAAAAATCATCAATTAATTTGCCATTGTCTGTTGCGCAAACTAGATGACTCCCGTCTTGGAGCCAGCCAAGAGAGGATATGTACACTAAGCTACAATCGAAACACAAGATAACTAAAAGGAACCAGTAACAAAATATGGAAAATGATTACCTGTGTATTTTACTTACTCTGCAGCGGTGTCACACGGAACTCTTTGAATTTCGGCTGTATGAGCCGTCCACAGATAAACCTGCTCCCTCAATCCAATAGCTACGACATTCGTTGAGGACCAATCCAACAAATTCAGGTAAAAATCATCAATTACATCTGGTGCGTCTAGAACACGGTCGGGGGATTTGGGGTAGACACGGTATTTCCCTATAGAATTGTCCACCGTAGCAGCAGGCCCTTGATAAACCACTTTTAACGCATTTTGGTAGCCCTATAAAATCAGCCAAGTTAATGTTAAAGCCCTGCTCAAATTCATAACATAAACAGTCAATGTATGGTTAATAAAAATCTATCTATAAAGTTTATACCTCAGGGGGACACTTGGGTTTTTGAGCAAAGCTAAGCACTCGAACACTGTTTATGTCGGATACTCCCAACATATTTTCTGTCAAAGACTTCGAGTAGAAACTGTTGCTCCTCGACTTATCCGAATTTCCTTCGGTCGAGCCATCAGACGCTTTGAGACTTCGATTGGCCACTTCAGCGCTCTGTAAGAGGTAATGCGCCATTTCAAAGTTGCTCCGGTCTGGAACAAACCTATCTGCCACCGGCGTTTTGGCACTTCTGGATCCCGACTTGTTCAACTTCTTCTTCTCCTTCCCCCCACGAGTATTTGGAGTTTTACTTAGGCTGATACTCAAGTTTGCCAATGAACCATTCAGGCTCTGGTGAAAGCTGCAATATCAAATATTTTACTAACGTATCCCCTTTTATGAATGAGAGGAAAATTTGTGCGATCTACTGTTGTTAAACGTTACCTTCCTGATACATCTAGCGCTTTCCGAACATTATCCAAAGTTTTTCTTAACCCCATTACTCACGGGCTTCCCATTTCCTGACACGTCCATTTCTTCCTTGGTCAAATTATCTACATAAAAATAAACCAACGATAAATTCAAATAACATTTATTATTATAAAAGTTGTCAAGTCAAGTTTTCCAAGGCGAAACGAACCAATATTGTAACCAACTTACAATAATATCACAGAT
Organism: Seira sanloemensis; assembly: GCA_027743915.1. NCBI lineage: Eukaryota > Metazoa > Arthropoda > Collembola > Entomobryomorpha > Entomobryidae > Seira > Seira sanloemensis. The sequence goes on from JAHZMY010000460.1 coordinate 5,455, forward strand.
TTCCTAATCAACAAGTAGCCAACAAAAACCAGATTTGTCAACAAGTTAATCTCGGACGGATATTTTAATTCAACATTTATACCACTTTTGGCCGATTGTATATCATAGAATAGCTCTACTGAGATTTTCCCAAAACTGCAACTGGTTTTACTGACTTTGGAAATTACGCAGCAAATTAAAACCTACTAACGTTCAAACACTTACACATGCATTTATGTATTCGCAAAATTGATGGTTTCAAAATGCAAAATTACAATTACGTCGGGGCCGTAATAATTAAAAAAAACGATGAAGAAGATGAAGGACGAGCACTTGCACACATAAAGTTGACAGAAGGAAGCTTCTCAAAATGAGAACTTAACGGTTGAACAGATATCTTCGCTCCTTCAACAACATAAACACGAGAGGAAAGAGTAGCCAATGCCGTGCCTTCACATCACCATTTAGCGCTATGCATGCTGCATGAAAAACATCGTCTTTGTCTACCTGCTGGGTTTAGCCTTAATTGACTTACACGGGCTTATTTCTTCCCAAATAAATATTTTTATGCTTTTTGTTTGACTTGTGTGGTTTGTTTAAAGACCCAGCAGCACTTTCTAAAGAGATTATAGAGAGCTTCATTGGTAGCTATTCTTGTATGAATGTGTGTCAGGTCCATGGGTAAAATCCTATTCAATTTCCAAGACGAAATTATTTAGTATTTAATATTTGGCTTACAGAAAAATATACATGCATACAAACTTGGTATAAACTTGATGGACTAACTCTTGGTAGAACTTTTTGTAGATATTTTTAATAATGAAAAATTCTTTGTACTTGCCAATTGTCACCCTACTTTTATATTCATACACATGCCGAAATGACACCTATCATTTACTGTGCCATATCGCTTCTTTTATGCTTCATAGCCTTGCCCGAAGTATTGAGTAACCAGCTTCAAAAAGAGAGTAAGTTTTATTGTGTGTCCCTAGCACTGTCATAGCAAGGTACTGAATTTACTGTCCGTTTCCCCCTAAGGTCACCAAGATGCATCCGCAGCCGAAGAATCCAGCAATGATGAGAGCAGTTCCGGTGACATTTGCGATCCAACAAAGTCGAAACCGTGCGAGGCTGAGTTGGAAAATTGCGTGTGGGACAATTGGGATATGCAGTATAAATGTTTGACTCCCCCAGAAACGCCAAAAGAGAAAGCGTCCACACAAGGCAGAAGCCAACTTGTCCTCCGTGACCGTTTGGGAGCCAACACTTCATGGTAAACTCGTTGAATGTGGTGCACTCAAATTAATTTGATCTCATTGGATTATTATTGAATTGATGTTGGGAAAAATCGTAATCCAGCAGCGTCTACCACCACGTTTTTGCCTTTGCCTGTCGATATCATAGACCCAGTGAATTTCAAAATGCATGAAGAAAGCTCAAATGCCTCAGTTTCAATAAAACGACATGCCATAACCCCTATAAAAAGTTCTCCACCAGACAATTCTAAACAGCAAGGACGTAATCTTGATGAGCCCGATACGGCCGCCGATCCCAAAGGACGAAATGTGCCAGGAACGACGGGCTTGGGTGCGTATACGACATCGGCTGTTCCTCCGTACAGTGGAGCGATAACGTGGGATGGAAATCACGACAACGATCCGTCATGTGAATCCAAAGACAATATGGCCAAAAAGCTGCAAATAACAGCTACCACTAAGGTCAAGCAGGATTACATCGATCAGAACAAAGATAAATTTTGTGACTTCAACAAGTTTTTCCACTGTACTAACACATCGGGCGAAGTTATTGACCCAAACGACCCGAATCCTCCTCCTCGGAATCCGGCTGACGACTTCCGCTGCCGGTGCTACGATTCGTCAATGACCATAGTGGACAGACAGTGCTACATCCCCGCGGAATACGGCGCAAAGAGTATTTGTGGAGGTAATTTAACTGCACCCTACCCAATCAAGCCATGGAAAGGCGCCCCTGCCCTTAGGCCTGCGTGCACTCCCAATAGTGACTGCCTACAGAGTCAGTACTGGTACGGTCACAGATGTACTTGTCGTTGGAATTCTAAGTATAACCCAGATAAGCGAACCTGTGATGGTAGCTTGAAGCTGAAAGCAATAGCCGATTTTATTCTTGTGATTATATCAATTTTGACCATGCTTATTTAAGCATGGCTATTTTGATGGCATTAAAATAGTAAATGATTCGCAACAAAATCATGAGTAACTACATATATTTTATTATTTTTGGTACTGGAAATGTTTTTCACGCATGGAATGGGAGTCGGAGTGACATGCATTGTGGCGATTTCAAAATTGTCAATTTCCAAGACAAAATGTACACTTTTTTGTGTAACGTAATGTAAGGTAGCCAGTGGAAATAACCACTATAGGTTTTGAAGATAATAATAATTCTTACTTCTCACTAATTCATACGAATTCGGATTCGATTTGTGAAACTCTCGGTGGATAAAGCATCAAAATTTTCAGTAATTTCATACAATTCACATACACATGGTTGAAATGGCAAAATACTGCACCCGCTGCAACAAGGGTATCTACACTGCATGGAGGACCCTTGACGAGAAGAAATATTACCATCCTCATTGTTTCACATGTGGTAAGTGTGACCTCAAAGTAATCTATAAAGAATTCAATCGAAGCCAAGTTACGTAATGGATTTGCGGTTACAGCCGTGTGCAACGTGATTCTGGAGTGTGTGCAGGAATGTGGAGTTCCGAACCTGAAGGAAATTTATTGCAAGAAATGCTACAAGGAAATTCTGCGGGGCGAAAAGATAAGTCGGTGGTATGAAAACCCAAAAGCTATAGGTAACAGCAATAATGGCCAAGGCGAAGAGCTAATGCAATTTCAAAGTCTTCCTCTTCACGGACTCTCATTTGAACACCCTGAATCAGGCGCTCTCGGCCTGCCATTACAACCCAACATGCCTCTCATGTTTAAGCAACCAGTGTTACAGCACGGACGAACCTCCTTCGACCTGACTTTTAGCCAACCAGTTCAGCAGAATATCGAAGACGCTTCTTCTCCGCCACATCATCCACATTATCACAATCATGAACATGAGAGTCAGTCCAATCAGGCTGACGCTAGAAAAAAAGCCCCTTTGCCCCTTCGTAACAAATTCCCAATTCCTCCACCTCCAGAAACCTTCACACCTCAGAATGCCCCACCTCAAAAAGCACAAAAACAAGGGTCTAAAAAGGTGGAAACCGAGGTGACTCAAGAATGTGCCTTATCATTCGTTCCGATCAAAACTGACGTGAACAATAATCCAGCCCCAACCCGAACTACTCGTCGGAGTAGGGAGCGTCAGCAGTCTCGCATTCCACGGCCCACATCTTCTTCCCTTTCGAAAAAGTCGCTGCTCGCCGTTTTCGCTCCGCCAGAACCAGGCGTGCAGGGGTCAAAGTCAAAGCCAAAAAACTTCATCCCTTTCGAAAAAGTCGCTGCTCGCCGTTTTCGCTCCGCCAGAACCAGGCGTGCAGGGGTCAAAGTCAAAGCCAAAAATAAAACCTTCAAAAAACCAGCTACCGATCACACCTTCGAGCAAAATCATTGTAAATTCCCGAAGCAGACCTCCAGCAGCACCTCCAAAAATGCAACGAAGTGCGTCCGTGGTGCAGCCTCGAGCCTCTAAGATGAATGCGGGAGTCCGCTCTCAGCAGTCAAATGCAAAACCGAGCAAGTCTTTCTCCCACCCGCGGACCACCACCACAAATGAGCAGCAACTAGCCTGTGCAAATCCTCGGGTGCCCCAGACCGTCAACTCGAAGCGTCAATGCGCAGCCTCATTTTCAAACAGCCATCATCAACCACGAAGTTGCCAGGCGGAGGGAACTCGGACTTCACGCAAACCTTCAGATATTTACGTGCAAGACCAAGCCTACTACAAACAGACAAAGTACGAGGTACCAACGGCTCAAACCATTTTGTCAGTTATGCGGAAAGAACGCTCAGATCTTAATAAAGCTCCCACGACTAGCTTGCCAGTTCCAGTGCCGTGCACAAAGGTCAGAGAGGACGAAAATGGGAACAGGCGGGTTACAACTCCTCCCATGTCGAAGAGAAACTACAACATTACTTTCGACTGTCCCATTTGCATTAGCTCACTCGTGCCCGGTACGTCGAATGATGGGACACCCCCAGCGTCAAAGATTGCTCGAGGGAATGTTGTGACCATTTGTGGCCACTTGTTCCATCGCGAATGCATGGAGAACTGGCTGAAGATTAAGGGGTAAACTGATATTTTTACTGTTATTTTCCAATAATTACGACTCTGATGTAATGTGTAGTGTACGTTTTTCATTAAATTGAAGGAATAAGCGGTGTCCAATTTGCTCCTCCTTGTGTTTGCCGGAAACGTTGCAGCCAGTATATTTGGAATGTAATGTTTCAGCAGAGCTTGGTACTTCCAAACAACCTGTCAAAGAAAGTCCCAATTTTATTCAAGGTATAATAATACCTATACAAAGTCCAAAGGGTTTTGGTAGATTCTAAAATGTTTCGCCCTCTAAAAGTCAAATGAGTCTTTTAGTGAGAGATTTTTATGATTGATTAATTCTAGCTAATAAAAATATTAGCAGCAGAGGGGTCGACTCGGCATACTTGGCTCTCAGATATGAGCACGACCAGCTCAAGCGAAAGTACAATTCAATGCTCCAGGATACGACCAACCACTCGCTTAATGTGACCATTGCAAATAGTCTGCAAAATGCGTACGACATGGAATGCAGGAACAGGCTTCAACTGCAATGGTAAGTACATGATATCTTAAATGCCATTTTCCTTTGTTGAAATTAAAATGAATTATTAAATACACGCGTCCAATATAATTATTAGGGAAAACAAAAGGCTGCAGCAACAAATCCAAGAGCTTTTAAGGAGCCAGCAGCAATAAATAATTGTAAAAAATACACACAGATGCTTGAAGAAATCAAAATCTGATGGTGAAAACTAACGCTAAATAAAATTTTTTGCGAGTCAAAGTCTTTCTGAAACAATTTCAGTTTTCATTTGATCACATTTTTTTATTTATTTTAATGGTGTTTCTCGTATGTACATTGTTTAACACAGATTAATGTATTTCCTTTATATTCTCTATTATAAATCTTACAAAGTAGGCGCAACATACATCTGCCGACTTATATACGGGTACAAGAAAACCAGTATTCAATCATAGTCACCTAACACGCCGTAGGTTACACGTAGATCAATACTCACCTCATTATTTTATGGTAGATAATAATTTCTTGTAGGAATAAAATATTTATTAGTTTACTGCATAGATTATAAGCTTAATTCAAGAATATAGTTATATAGAATTTTCGCATGCACAAGCATTTTTTTCGGGCACAGAATGAAAGTGCTCTAGCTTCGATAAATATCAGGCCACACAAAGTGTCTCACAAGTGAATGAAATCGAAATATCGTATCAAAACTATATTTCAGAGTTTTGATTTCCGCTATGATTTTCTCCCATTACAATATTTAGTCATTTAGTCGGGCCCAACTTGTACAAGTTTACATGAACTACAGAGGACGTGTTTTGTATTTTGAAAAGAGGCAAAAAAAGAGAAAACACCGGTGTAAGGAAACTAAGAAATGCACTACAATGAACATATTTCAAATATCACTTTTCTGGGATACATCCTGTGATACGTGCGTTATCCAGCAGCGAATTACGCAAAATGACAAGGGTCGAACGCTTTTTACAGGAAACCAAAAATGCTGACTTTGCGTAATCATTACAGCTACATAATTTTAAAACAAAAACAACTGCAACTCTTATAAAAACAACTAAAGATGGAGATTAAGTAATCAATCATGACAAACCCTTTTCAATCAGTACAGTCATGACAGAATTACAGTGCGGTTTTTGGCTTCCGGTTTGTTGCATTTGAGCTTGTTTTCATGTAATTGATAAGCAAAGGTAGTGCTTCTGTTGATTTGACGTGGGTATTTTTGTTTGATGGTCAATAAACAAAATGTGTCAACACAAAACTATAACGAAAACATGGATTTTCTTTACAAAATGCTAGAAAATAAAATTAAAACTACTACAGTACGAATTGAAGAAAACGGTTAATCAGTATTACAAACTAGAAGAAAAGTTGTTTTTTGCGTTATGATAGGTTTAGAAATAAAAAGTACAGCAAGCATATCATCATATGATTAACTACAAAGGGAAGAAGACTTTCATCTTCAACATAAATTAAAGTCAGACAGTCAAGTCAATAAACAAAATGTGTCAACACAAAACTATAACGAAAACATGGATTTTCTTTACAAAATGCTAGAAAATAAAATTAAAACTACTACAGTAAGAATTGAAGAAAACGGTTAACCAGTATTACAAACTAGAAGAAATGTTGTTTTTTTGCGTTATGATAGGTTTAGAAATAAAAAGTAGAGCAAGCATATCATCATGATTAACTACAAAGGGAAAAAGACTTTCATCTTCAACATAAATTAAAGTCAGACAGTCATTCAATATTTACTTCAAAATAACTTTACAATCATGTGGATTTCAAAAATTGGAATTAACAGATAGATAGACGAGAATTTGATCTTGGGGCAATGACTGACTTGGCGATTTTGTAATACGATCGGAAGATTCTAAATCTTGGCTACACCTTAGGAGATTACGAGACCATTTCAGACTGAAGTTGTACGCTATTGCTCATTATATGCCCACCAGTCTTTATCATAACCCTCGTAGACGTGATCAAGAAGCTTCTTACGCCGACTGTCACAGTAGCGATATTTGTCTTGTACCTGTAAAAAGTTATTGTTACCAAAGCCATTAGAACACAAGTCAAGTGCGAGTTAAGCTGATGATATTAATTTTCTACTGTTAAAAATTAAACCTTACTTTCTGCTTGATATCGGCCAAGTTTTCCGACGTAATGTCTCTCTCCAAATACTCGGAGAGTTTCTCAGTTGCAGATTCCAGGTCTCGCTGGTTATCTTCAAAAATTACAGATTGGTTGGTCTTTTGCAGATAAAAGGCGAATACGTAGGTGTACATTAAGGTTTGTCTGCATTGACATAAAATATCAACGGCCTGAAAAAGACAAAAGTTTATTAGATATGCCCTAATCAATGTATGGCGGAATTCAAAATCGTGCAGCATAATGCAAACCTTCTTAAGAAACTGCACTTCGATCCATGACATGTTATGTTGCTGCATTTCCTCCATCTTTTCCTTCACTGAAGCGTACAGCTTATTCTCGAATTTCAAGCTCTGCATATGGTTCATGTATCGGTTACAGTAAAATAGGTAACGTTGCAGAGCTGCCCTCGACTTCTCCTGCGCATCCCAGAGAAAAAACGCCAGTAGCAAACCTCATTGCATAATCAACACCATGCGTTAGAATGCGAGTGACAAATGATATGTGATACCTTAGTGTTAGCGGCAATCCAGTTCGAAGTCTCTGAATCATCGTCACATTTCTTGAGCCACTTTTTGAGCCAAACACACTTTACTGGATCATGCCAGTTGTTTCCACATTGAAAACAAAATGTGTGGTTACAGTGGCATGTAACAGGCCGCCAGTCCACCCATTGCACACGGATGGCATTAGTGCAGTCGGCTGAAGGGCACCATCGCAAAAGGCGATTACACTGGTGAATAAAAGGGAATGAAAAAAC
>JAHZMY010000461.1:0-27299 GCA_027743915.1 Seira sanloemensis
GTATAAATTTCAGAACATATGTAGTTTTTCACGCTCTTTCCGCTGGTACTAATGGTTTTTAATTTGGTGATGTCACGGTTGACCCCCACCCATTGTGAGTTCATTTATGATATGACATATGACAAATTGATGATAGAAAAAAATGTAAACACTCCTGAAAACCTTGAGCTGCCTTGTTTACACGATGCCGGTGGTGACGATTTGTGTCGCTGCAGAGAAAAGACTGATGCAGCAGCAATGTCTGGATATGATCTGATGATCTCTAAAACTGTAATCATTCTCAAGCGGCGTGATCGCACCGAATTATGGGTTGAGCTCTGAGGAGGAGTGTGTGGTAGGTTACGTTATCAGTCTATTAAAAAACCTTTTCTGTTTGTTTTTGTATTATAGTTGTTGGTGGTGTGATTCTGCTGAATAGGCGAAAGATTATGTTGCAGACGAGACATCTTCTAGTGTATAAATATTTATGAGTGGTATACAGGGGCAACTTGAGATGAATTAAGGATGGCATGTGGTCAAATAGAGAAAAAATGTATATGGCATGATCATTCATTTTATTCAATCTTGAATTTTATTTGTCTGCGCAAAGCCAAGGAATGTTTCCAAAAAAAAGTTTAGAAATGATCTCAATTTATTGTCCGTGGAGGAGCGTCCTAGCGACAACTTGAATTCCAGACCAAGTCTCGATGCAGCTGGGCATGATTTGATCGGGTGGGAGGATGAAGCCGTATCGGCCAGTGTCACGAAGTTCAATTGTGTAGACCCATTTGAAGCCGCCTTCACCCTTGGCCCAGTCTCGGCTTGAACCAGATGATAAGTCTGAAAAATATTTCATTGTCTTTAATCATCCAAATTACAATAGGCAATTTCTAATGGTATTCTAATGATCAAGATGTTATACATAAAATGGCGCCGGCGTTTCCAACTTCGTACTCTGTGTTGAAATGAGAGCGGAGCGTTGCCGCCGCCTCATCCCCTACCCTCTTCAGCTCTGCATAGTCCTCAGGAGGGGTGGGGGTGTAGCCATACGGGGTCATCCAAAGTTGGCTGTAGCTGTGGAGCGTGATAAACCCTTGCCAGGAGACATTTCCCCGTTGGGCCTTGTCAAGAATGTAAGTCTTCACTGCCTCAGTCTCTGGCTCAGAGTAAGCAGATGGACCCCTGTACGTTTCCGAGCAAGGATCCGAGCTGCTTCCAGGTCCGCCAAATTGAAATCCAAAGTTCCTATTTGCATCAACTCCGAAGCACCTGGTGGCATTAGACCATTGACTCCGAGTTCGGCGCCACATTCGGTCCGTAGTCCAAGTGTACTCATAGCCATCCGGGTTAATGAACGGGGCAAAGTAAAAGTCGACTCCGTTGAGGATTTCGTTGTAGCTGGATGAGTTGGTCACGAGCTGATTGATAATGTAGGTGATGACGGCGGTGGTGATGTGCTCTCTGGCGTGGATTGTCGCGTCGATCCAAAAAGCCGGCTTTGTCCGATTCTGGCCAGCACTTCCGGTCGAAACTTTGTACACGTACAGGTCACGCCCTTCATAGCTTGTCCCGTATTTCTCTTGAGTGATTATGGAGTTTGCCTGAACCAAACTGGAGAGCCATTGGTTCACCTCCTCCCAAGTGTGGTAGTCGTCCCAGTCCAATTCACCCTCGAGCAAATGAGCGCCTTCTCGATGTCTTTGGCGTTCCGCGTGGAGCAGACTTTCCACGTCCTCAATCATGACACGATAGGCAACTCCATTTGAATTCAGGTAGTCTTTCAAGGATTTCAGTTGCTCTGGACTTGCCATGATGTCGGCGACGCCTCCAGGTCTGATATCTTGCCAAAAGTCGTACTTGTCTTGGGCGGCCAGTTCCTGTACAGCTTGGAACTGTTCCTGGGTTTCTGGCATGGCGCGGATAACCTGGTAACCATAATAGTGCTTCACGGTGGATTCACTGGGGAAACCTTGAACTGTTGAAATGGTGACCAGTGCCACCATTCCTATGAAAAACTTTATGCTCATTTTGAAGCGGAATTAACAAAAATCGGACAAAATAATTTTTGCGTCTGAGAAATAACTGCTGCTATGCCAAATGAAATATTTTATTACTTATTTTAATCAGCATTGCATCAGCTCATCGATTCATCATCGTGTATTACAATGACACTTCATTGATAAGGCCCTTTCTCGAACAATGCTCACCTTCGATTGATGATCGCTTCAGACAAAATGACCTTTTCAATTTCTATAAGCTTTAAAATATGCCGATTTTTTATCTCAATCATTATCATTACATAATAATTCTTGGTAATCACCAAACGATAAGGTGCCATTCGCATGGAACATCGTGCCATTATCATTATTTTGCCATTATACTCCAATGATCGTTGGGCTGGAGAGATGAACGCAGTGTGTACGTAAGTGTGCATGAATTCCAAAGCTAAATTACGTCGCTGCACATGTAATTTGTTAAAGTGACGTATGCAGTCATGAAATTAAACATTTGAAGTAGGCAAGCAAATACAATTATTCCGTTAAAATTGAAACATTATTAATTTTATCAAAATAGCTACATATATTCGTATAAAATATTTTTGCGTGGCTAAAATCGATTTAATCTAGCATGGAAGCCCATGTGTACTACTTTTTGGAGCGTATGTAATTTTTGCATCTAACGTATCTAAGAATCGTCAGCTATGCTGAAATACGTAATCACATATCCTTTTCATGTGGCACGTGCCAGTTTATGGTGAAAATCGTATTGGGTTTTTATTGTAGATGAAATTCACATTTCACAAACGTTTTCATGTTGATCATTGACACGGATCCTTCCTTCGAAGTCCTTCCAAAATGTCATACATGGTTACTTACCCAGAAGATTTTCTAAACTAATCATCCTTTGAATAACCAAATGGTGATAGTAGCTAATTTTCTTTTTGAAATGTTTTATTGAAAACTGCGAATTAATGTACATATTATGCACTGTATGCCTTTTGCTAGATTCATGTAAAATCTTCAGCTAATATACTAACATATGTAGCTTTCTCCGCGTAATTTTTTGGCGTATAACGTTAAGTTTGTATTACAATATGCACTATACATAGATACTTCTTTTGTTTGAAAAGGGTATTTGTGGATGGCAACGTTGCCTCCTTTACTTCCCTCCAACAATGAGGCACAGTCACTTATAACTCCCCTATGAAAGAGCAATCACAAATTTCTCATAGTTGCTAAATACTTGTTCCTAAGTATATCTGTAGGTACATGCGTAGCGCCACCACCCAAAACTCAAACGTTTTCCCCACCTGTGCCACCAAGAGACATATTACCTACCTAAATACTGAAATACTTTACTCCCCTGTATTTCAATACATACATGTATCTAAAATATTGGACTTTCTTTTGTGCGATATGGCACATCCAAATCTCCAAACGTTTTTTCCACCTCATCCCCTCTCACTCAAACCTCATTATCCCCCTAAAATCGTTCGCATACTTGTTCAGACTTGGTTGAAAAGATGCGCAGAGTCGAGATGACGAAATTTTGTTCTTTTTTGTAATGTAGTTTCCCCTTCATCTAAACTCCAAACAATATTCATCTGTGGTGTGAATGCAACTGCATTCCTGCAGCTGCAGAGCTGCATATTCAATCCAAGTCATTTTCTCGTTCTCGTGAAAGGATTTCATGAGAATTTTGAAATGTCAAAATATAAAACGACGTATTGAGGACGAGATCAATGACATGCATAAAAATATGCAGCTATTTTTTCTGTGCGACAAATTCAGTAACTACAATAATCCATTATACTACAAAATCAAAAATATGAAAGAAAGTCACCTATGCTCGGGCAAATTAAAATCTTTAAAGTTCCCATTTGTTTGCATTCATATTTAAAATTATCACTTTCTAATACTTTTTCCAAAAACCACGAAATATTTCAGGTATATCAGAAACAATATTGTCTCTCATCATAAAAGATTCGTCGGCCAAAAAGAATTCTGAGCTAATGTGCAATCGTTTTTAGATACTGCTATGGGATTAAGCTAGTCGAGACAAATTTTGGCAAAATGTTTGTGTGAATTTGAAGTGTTCCTAAAATTCATAAAGTTTTGTTTTAGGTAATGACTACCATGTACTTGTATCTGACAACTGTCAATAATGCATGTCTTTAATATGTGGATGCGATCAATATTTTGTCTTTGGGTAAATCAAAGTGAGAGAATTGCTGGAATTATTGATGGCAACATAAGTTCCTTTAGTTCTTATAATAAACCCAATTAAACAACGACCTCGTGTGTCATCTTCATCGTGCTTCATTTATTATTTACTGCGAGGAAAATGAATGAGAAGAAATGAAGCAAGGCATGAAAAATACGAAATTAGGGTCGACATGAAAGTCATAATAAAATGCATTACCTCCAGTTCCAGTTGGTATGATTTTACTCACCAATCTATCCGATTCTGAATAACTTTGAAAAAATCTTTTTTTATGTTCATTAAAAGATCTCATGTACCTACATGCATGTATGCGTATTCTAGGATTTTATGACCTTGTATGGATTTTGCATAAAGATATGCCGATACATCGTACCTTTTTTCGCGTGCAAAAAAGTTGCGCGCTTATATGACACTGTTTCTTGTTTCATGCTTGAATGACTTGAATATGTCCAGGATTGTAAATTAGTTCGTAGATATTAGCCTGTTTACAATGGAATAGTCTTAATTTTGGACTGGATGACCAAAGTCATTTTACAACTTGCTCGATTTGAGTTTACTATTGGCCAAAATGGAGGAAGAAATTGGTCTTGAAGCAAGCATTAAACGAAAGGTATCTAGGACCTCGTCAATACTTTAAGCACAAAATCAAACAATTGATAGCAAAACTTCCAATCAACAGGATTCAGGCGACAATACTCACGAGAATATAAAAGATTTCGATGACGTGCTGGAAGTAGTCGGGTCTGTTGGCAAGTACCAAAGATGGCTCCTATACGGCATCCTGTCACCCCTCACGGTTTTCGAGTTCATCTTTGCAATAAACTTGTGGTTCCTAATGGATGAGCCGAAGCATTGGTGTCGTGTGCCGGGAAGGGAAGATGCCGGACTAGACTTGGAAACTTGGAGGAATCTGACTGTACCCAGGTAAAAATTATGAATACTTTCTAGGTGCATTCCGACTTTTGCCTCAGATTATACTCTTTACTAATTGCAGGGAACTTGATGGAGACTTTAGCAAGTGTGAAGTGTATGGGTCAAATCATTCGCTTGTGCCGTGTACGACGGGTTGGGAATACGACTTTAATTCCACAGATTATAAAAGTATTCTTACAGATTACAACTGGGTCTGTGAGCGGTCCCACTGGGCGACTTGGGTGCTTACCGCGGGCAATGCTGGTATGAATTTTAACGGCTAGGCATAATATTTTAATGACTTTCCAGATCTCAAAATAAAGAAATCAAGGACAAAATCTTGATTAAATTATGAACAGGGCGAGCTTTGGGTACATTCACATTAGGATATCTGGCAGATAGGTGAGCATTATTGGTATCAAATGTCAAATATCTACATTCCTGCATAATGTCATAATAATTTTTTTGCAATAGTAAAGAGTCTTGACATGCGTATTTAACAGAATAGGAAGAAAGCCAGTGTTCATTATTACACTTGTCCTCTACTCTTTCGGTCGCGGAATAAGCTTATACTTTGCCGATAACATTTGGATATTTGTCGCGCTTGCACTGGTATCAGGCATGAGTGCGCCCATGTTTGCCATTTCTCTAAATACTATTGGAGTCGAATTATCCGGAAAAGGTGTATAAATTTAGATTTTAACAATTGGCAATAATAGATTCTAAAAATTTAACCTAATATATAATCCATTTCCACATTGCCCCTATTCAGAATACCGAGCTTGGATTTACTCGTTCACCTGGATGACGGTTGTAATTGGTCTCCCCGTCGTTCCCATAATTGCCCTCATGGTGCCAAACTGGTTTATCCTTGGATGGATAACAATTCTGATTGGAAGTTTGTCGTACCTCTTCATCCCTTGGATTCCAGAGTCACCGCGCTGGCTGCTCTCCATGGGTAAGATTGACGAAGTCGTCAAAATCTTGAGGAACATTGCTGACTTCAACGGCACATCTTCCAGAGCCAGCAACGAGGAATTAAAGGAGATGCTTCAAAAAGTGGCCATGAACAATGACACAGTGGAGGAGACGGGTATCAAAAGTGCTGTCAAACATATTCTCCAAGAAGAGAGTAGCTCTTCATACATTCCTGATCACTTTCACCTGGTACATGGATAAAAAAAAAGTGAAATTATAAAATTATACTTTCACATGAGACATTTTTTCAAAAACAGGGTTATGAACGGCCTTGTTTTCCATGGTCTCAACCTCCACTCTTTAAATTTGGAAGGGCATCGCTACTTGAATCTATTCCTCGTCATACTGATGGAGCTTCCGGGTGGATTCGCAGGTGGCGTCCTAAGTGACAAATTTGGAAGGCGTTGGTCCCAAGTGACATTCTTTCTCGTGTGTGGTGTGTTTTGCGCGATCGGAGCCGTATTTAGCTACTCAAGCGGGATCGCCGTGGAGAAAAGTACAGCCACAGTTGCCGTCATTGTCGCGGCGAACGTTGCAAAGTAAAACAAATTATCAAGAGTGAGAGTGGAGCACTTTGGCCTAAATTGGTTCCAGTGAGTGAGTAAACAGTATNNNNAAGAGTGAGAGTGGAGCACTTTGGCCTAAATTGGTTCCAGTGAGTGAGTAAACAGTATCGATCCGCTATATAGGATTGCCAGCACCATGTCCTTCCTAGTGATATATTTGCAATCGATGGAAATCTTTCCGACACCTTTTCGAACCACAGGGAGTGGTCTGGTTTCCACGACTTCCAGTATTGTAATTATCCTTGTTCCGTACATTGTGTACACGGTACTGCCACCAAAAAGCTTAGAAGCGTTCCCTATAACCTTTTGTATTAAAATAGGTACCTATATAGTAAAGCTTTAGGAATATACATACACATTTTGTTTTCTTGGGCTCAGGGAAAATCATCGGTGACCACTCCGTGGGTGATAAGTGCATTGATTTCATTTTGCGGAATGGTGTCGGCCTCCGCCATCCCGGAAACTATTAACTGCAAGCTGCCTGTAAACTCATTATGAGAGATATACAATACACACAATTTTTCAAGATGTCATAAGCGTATTCACAGTTGCGGTGATAATGATTGTATGTATGCCATTATATTTGCCCTTTCAACAGGAAACACTCGAGGAAGCCGAGCATTTCGGGAAAGGTCGCCAGTTTTGGAGCTTTCGGATATCAGAAGGCAAAGAGCAATAAAGCATGTAGTAGTTGGCAAAATTTACTTTGTTGATTAGATCTTGGAAAATAAATTAAATGCGAGCTGCGAGCTCAAGCTTTTTCCATCAAAATTGCAAATTTTCTCCATTGTGTCTCAAAATACATGCAAACAATCAAATAAGTGCGTGTGCTGAACCTGTTCAAATATAGAATTAATGTGAAGTGGCAAAAAATGTAGCATGTTTCGCATTTTCCATTTCTACACAATGTTTTTAGAGTTAGATCATTATTACTACTAATTCGTTTTATCATTCCATGCAAAGCCTTCGTTCAGCATAGAGACTCTCATGTCATGACGGACCATGATTGCTTGGAAGGTTGGAAAAGTAAAAATCGCAGCGAACCGGATGTGACCATGTGACGTTTCATTTAAACTGATGACTTTGCATTTAACAAATTGTACATGATTGATCATCAAAGTATGACGTGACATCCTGGAGAACCTCATTCTACTACACACACATACCCCTCTGATAAGTGATAAGGTATACATTTTTGACAAACTCATTTTCAATCAGTGCAAGTTTGGACAAATCTAAAGAGGCATGTCATAGTAGACTGACGAGAAAAGCTAGAAGTTTGTATGTGGAGGGGAAGAATATTGAGTGAAAAGGAGATGAAAATACAAAAATGCATTAGCAGATTGTCTTTGGAAGAATGATAAGCGGATAGCCAAATTTTTTGTAAGGAGTAGGACATGACATGACTCATTTTCTCGGCAACACGTGTATTATTATTACCTACCACTAACACTGCTCCCTAAGCTCTAGTCGTCAGAGTTGACGGAGACGTTGCCAAACTCACTAGACTCGAGTCTCAAAGACAACTTTCTTGCTTTTCTTGAATAAAAATACTGAGAACAGCTGCATCCCGGGATTCAACATTGAAGGTAAGAAGGTTTGAATAATGTAATTTTTAATAAAGTATTTTAATGGAAATCACCCCTCGCAGCTTTTAAATGTGAATTTGGAATGGGAAAATTTCATTACGCTGACTGACAACTTTCGCGTGCATTCCCATTGCCGTCATGCTCATGCTTGAGATAATCATGCATTCGGAACTTTTTGTGGCTAAATTAAGTTTCAAAACCTTTTTGTCTCAAAACCATACGCGTAGGATGGGAATGCATGAAACCCCCAAATCATGATGGAAACTTTTGTGGATGCTCTGCTTTCTGACCCGGTGAGGCTAAATTTGTAGTTAATTTTTGCAAATTCTCAGGCCAGCCTTTACATCATAAATTTTAATTTACATAGTTTCAAATTGTTTTCGTGCGACAAGCCACACAAAAGCATTACATATTGCTCATTTTCGCTTTGTTCCTCCCCTCCAAATTCAGGTTTATGTCTTTTTGTCCTTTGGATAATACACTTTGAGGAAACGGAAGAATGGTGTGAGGAGAGTGATCTGTACGCGTGCATATGAATTTGGCAAAAAAAGCTTTTTGAATAGGCAAAAAAACCGGACTGGACTCTTGTGGACTATGGACACGCTATAATTAATTACATTTCCTCCCTTCACCATTATAAAATGAAAAGCATTGTTTGCATTTTTTGTTCTCACACTCTAATTAACCATTATCTCATAGGAATAATGTAGTTTTTTGCAAACTCGTCACTTTAACTTGCCGACTCCTGCTGCTTTACTCCTGAGTCATCCGTTCTTGAAGGTTTTTGGCATTTAGTACTAGCTGTGGAATATACCTATGTGTTTGTGTTATAATACGTAATTAGCATGGCGTTGGCGTGATATAAAGCCAAGCTGGAAAAATAAAATAATGAAATGGGATGAGCAGAGAGTAAAATGATAGAAAATGAGTTTGTAAATTGAGAATCGAGTTTTTTATGTATCCGCCTCTATAGTTTATTTTTATCCTCACTCTTTTTCATTGTTTCGGTTTGTTCCGGACTATTAATTGTGCGACTTTGCATTCATGGTAAAAATACCTAAATTATGTATTTCCCATTCCAGTTTTAATTTTTTGATTAAACCAGATTTCCCATGTTTCATGAGCACCATAAAAATTATATATGCGAAGTTGAAGGTGCTTTGGGAGCTAATACGCTTTTTGGTGAAAATCCAGTGAGTTGTACAGTTCACAGTTTCAGACCTTTTCCCAGTTTCCCCCACTTTTGATATTCAAAATGAGGACTGAAGTAGTGATAGTTAATTTGGTGTTTTATACTGTTTTTAGCGTGCTCACCTTTTACCGAGTTTCTGCCAAGGTGGCCTTAGAGTCTACAGAGACAGCTTTTGAATCTGAAATGGAGACTACCGCAGCAGTCAACGGAAAAAACGGGGGCGTTGGAAATGGAGAAGGAGGCGTATTCCAGGATTTTAATGAAACTTGGACACAATTTGACGCTAACAAGTATGTGGATACGCATATATCTTGTTGATGGATGTTTAAACATACCCATTTATAACAAGCAAAACAAAGCTAATTTATTTATTCTAAAATTATTTTAGGGACGATAAGCTCGATATATCCGAGTTTACAGAATTGTGCAAAGCGCTTTTTCAGAATGGAAAAGGCGAGCCCTATGAAGTGGAGTCGGACATGGTGGACAAGATATTCAAAACTTTCGACACAGACGCGGTAACAAAACTGAACATGGATAGCTTGTTTTGAAATACATATTTTAAAATAATTTCCAATTTGTCATTCAGAATGGATACATTGACTCTGAAGAATTCCGCTTTTGTTTTACAAACTGGATTTCAAAAATCATCAATCCCGTTTCCGTGCTCGTAGTTGTGGACGTACAAAATGATTTCATCTCAGGCTCTCTGGCCTTGAAGAATGCTCCAGCTGGTCAAGACGGGAAGGACGTGATTGACCCCATAAACAAAATGATTGAGACGTTGCCTTTCCGCCAAGTTTTCTACACAAAGGACTGGCATCCCGAAGATCACATATCCTTTGTAGACAACATTCACCTCCGAAAGATTCACAATTCCAGCGCCGTCAAAAGCCAGAAAGAGGCGAAAGTCTTGGATATGGTCACCTTTGAGGGTAAAAATGGAACTGTGATTGAGCAAAGAATGTGGCCTCGGCATTGTGTCATCGGGTCTCATGGAGCTGAGCTCGACCCCGATCTGAAGATCCGCGACGGATGCAAGGAGGTGACGAAAGGCTCCATTCCAGACTTGGATTCGTACTCGGCATTCCTGGACAATGATAAAAAGTCCTACACCCAACTGAAAGATATGGTGAAGGAGGTCGGCGCGACTGATGTGTATGTTTGTGGTCTGGCTTACGACGTCTGCGTGGGGGCTACTGCGGTCGATTCGTTGAATTTGGGATACAGAACTGCCATTATTGACGATGCCAGTAGGGGGGTGACGGTCGAAGGGATAAAGATGACAAAAGAGAAGATGGGCGCCATGAATGGATTGGTCATACAATCTGATGAGGTAGTAACGGTTTTTTTAAATACAGAATTCATAAAAATGTAGCTAATATTTAACCTTTGGATTTGTTTGTAGGTGAGTGACATGATTGGGGGTAAAGACAGACGTCCTCAACTAGGATTATTTCTGGCCAATCGGCTTGAGATGGAAATGGAATTCTCGTCGTAACTCCAAATGACAAACGTTTTATAAAACGACAGAAAAGCAACCGATTCCACGAATCTCTTTCATTGCCCGAAATGTTGGCCAACACAGTTTCAAAAAAAATTGTATGCAGCTGTGCAGTGATGATTATTTTTGTAAGGCACAATGAATTAAACTTTTGTAGCGTGATTAAAATCTAGTAAAGTGAACAAATAGGTACTTGTAAATTCTTGCGTTGTTAACTTTATTAAGGGACATTTACCTTAAGTGATTCTCTTGCCATAAAATAAGTCAGTTAAAGGACTTACAAAAAATCTTGCCTTTTATTGTTTTCCAAGTATTAGCCCAGCTTAACACGTGATAGTGTCAGTTAGTCTTATTAGTTTTAAACCAACCAAACCAGCCAGCACTATTTGTCGCCTGCGATTCACTTGGCTTTAAGTTTGGTTTTGACTTCCGCTCTTTCACCTTCTGAATCACATTCTCGTCGCGATACATTGCCCGATTTTTAATTTGGTTGAAGACGTAATCTTCCTCGACGGTTTTGAGTAGCATGTTATCCCCTTCTGCTATATCTTCAATGAGGGCATCCTCTCTTCCAAGTTCAATCATTTGTTTTAGCATTTTATGAATAATTGTTATAAATGAGTCTATCTGAAAGCATTATTATGGTGAATATGTATCACAGTACCCATGATGAGCTTTGTTGTAGTCTCGAGCGTGCTTTACATCATATTTCCAGAATCTTTCGAATGCTTGCTTCGTAGTGTAGGGTGCTACTTCCTTTATCTGTGAAGTAAAATTTGGTCAAGACAATTAGGACTCACAATAAAACGACAGACTTTTTTCACTTAAATCCAATTCCATTATGTACCTTCAGCACCACGAGACCAGTGAGGAAGATCAAGAGAATGTTTAGCAACGTTAATGCAAAGCTCACTGATCCCATTAGCGCAAACTCGTGAAGCACATTTTTGCAATATATCTCTGTGTGGTTCCGCCAGTGAGGACTCGGACCCGAGCCATGCAAGTACTGATCGCAAGGCACTGTAAAAGGATTCCCTCTATGGTACGATTCTCGAATGGCGATCACCACAGCTAGGCCGTAGAACATTCCCTGCAGTCGCCATCAAAGATTTATCATTATACAACCAACTTTTAGCAAATTCATACATCATTTTCGGTTCATATGCATTCTTCCCTTACACAATTAACACACGGGGGCAATAAACTGGCAGAGATGGCTACTCCAACCAGAGATCCAGCATTACCCGCCAGAATGGAAAGGGCTACCCCTGAGAAAATTAATAAAAAAAATACTTTCATGCAATAAAAACGTTACAAGTCGTTTTTTGTGGAAAGTACAAATAATTATTTTTACCTGCTCCACTTGGAATGGCGATTCCCGCTCCAACCAATAAACTTCTTAGCCTCGCCCGTCCTTCCATTTCTGAGGTGGGCCATTTATAGATGTGGGCCCAGGGCCCTTCTGTTAGTTGAAGCTCGACAAAGACTCCAAAGATGAAGCCCATTACGAGGGTAATGCTTAAACCAACAAGCTCGGACACCACCCCAACTTTAATTAGGCCTGTGTCTCGGATCATGGCTCCAAATGTGAAAGCCTACAAAAATAACTTTCCATGATCTAGATATATTCGTATGTAATCATATAATGTATGAATGGAATTTATGAATAGTAAATATTAAAAATGTACCATGATCGGACCCATCAAAGGGGAAACGAGCATGCTAGCAATTAAATTAACCGAGCTATCTTCCAGTAGTCCCAATGCAGCAATAATCCTGGCATTTTAAAAAAATGTCACATGTGTATCTTATTGTAATGTATCATTTAAATGCCAATTTCAGTTTACCCCGCTACGATAACCATCACAGTAAAGTCAAAGGTGATGACGGCATTGGATTTCACATTCTGCACGACTTGTGCCACTGTAAGCCTAGCTTTAATCGACTGGACAAAATTATTCCACTTCCCCGTTTGTTCCTCAAGCTGAGCCGAGTTTAGCGAGTCTTTCGTCTGATCTTCCCGGCTAAATACTGTTGCGGAAAGTACGCTGGAAAAATCACAAAATTACTTTTAGATTATTGTACTAGATTTGATTTTTTAAAAAGTATTTCTAAACTACCTCAGACTCGACTTGTACTTCTTTCCTATCCCCACAGTATGAAGGTGATTAATGATATCATCGGAGCTGTCCGATTTCACGGTGAAACAGACCTGCGAGAACTTATCGTCAATCGAATGATCCCAGGTGGCATGCAGCAAGTCATATTTGGTGAGAGTGTCCTCCATGTGCCTCTCCAGGAAGTAGTTGTTGATCACTTCAGTCAGCTCCATCTCGTCCTTGGCCTCCATGGAAAACCTTCTGCCAAATCCTTCGAGAGAGTCTTCGAGTCGAATTTGAGAGGATGATGACAGACCTCCACTTGAGAACGACTTTAATCTCTGTTTACCACCTTGGGTCAGTTTCATGGCGTCCCGGGTGATTTCCAAGAGGAGGTTTTCGTTTTGTGACCGGGATATTTTGTACGCCATGTGAATGTCCTTGGATGACGGCAGGGCTATGTCTCTGGCAAGCACCTGACTTTCAGATCCACCCGTATCGCCACTCGACTTTAAGATGTTTATGACAGATTCACGATTTTTGTTCTCAGAACCGCCCGCCTCTATTGGTTCTGTTCTGTTGGGAACCGTTAGTTTTTTTAAATGAGCCAATAATAGTTTATTTATGGGCTACTTACGGATATGTATAAATGTCATTTTCTATGAGACGCATGCGAAACTCATGAATCCTTGTCGGGATTATGGCCACAAACATGGAACCCATTTTAAGCAGCTCTGAAAAGTTGAAATCAGCTTCGTGAATGAGCGAACAAAGACGTGTTGAGAAGGTAAAGAGGGTAGGTTTCAGTGTTGATTGCTTGTCCTGTATCCAATAGGTGGAAGTGCAATTCAAATCGTTAAAATAAAAGCTGCATAAAAAGTAAAAAATAAACATGAATTTTTCGATTGCAAACGCACAATTGAAAATGATTATTTTGCTTGACCTTGACATTAATAATTAATGAATTATTCATTATTTATCATAATGCTCGAATGGAATGCTAAAGAAACGGAATCAAAAGTAGAATGAAAATTATGTTGAATTTAAACGTGGAATTTTTCATAAAGTTATTCATTACTGCAGTTGTCATCGATCGAAATCGAATTCAGTTCCGTGTGTGGCCAATGTTATTCAAACACTCGTTTAGGCATCAAAGTGTAAGGGGTTAGGCTAGGACATTGGTAGTTACCCTTATGTGATTTGGGAGATCAACATAATTATGCAAGTTAAAAAGCTAAAGTAGGCTCCTGGGAAAATGATTGATAAATAATGATGATTGGGAAAAGACTTGATTGAGAACTGATTGAATCATTGTAATTAAAAAATCACGCATTGTTTAAGTAATTTTTTTTAAATGAAAAGACGAAAAGAGTAAATTATAGATGAAAATTTGTCCAGATAAGAGTAGCCCTCTCGATTCGATTCTCGCGTCGAGATCTATGTGCTTAAATATTTTTACAGAAAAATTCGAGTGGTTTTGTAAGCATAATAAAAGTTCTTTCCGGATTCCGGTTTCATCCATAAAAACTTTGTTTCATCTGGAGGCCAGAGCTAAACCACTTGTGCTGATACAAGTTTTTCAAGTGGACATTTAAGATGTGTAGGTACATGTTATGCCTTGAGGGAGAATGTATAATTTGAGTCAAGTGCAACTATAAATTACTTCCCTGAAGAAAGTCATGCAGAGAGAAAGATGCAATCATCTCAAAATCGTTATACCCCCAAGCAAAAGCATGCATGCTCGCATACAATCCCGAAAGGGCCCTTTTTTATTTAAAGCTCAACCTTTCAAACTCTTCAAAGCTTACTTCATCAAATGACTGTAGTTATTATTACCAATACTATTACGTAACCGGTGCACAATGCTGATGTCATGAAGTTTCTTTCGAAACTTGTCTGGAGGATACAACTACGCATAATAGAATAGATTCTGAATGTTCATTCTGAAACAAGTTTCAATTCAAATACTCCATCTCAGCTAGTTAACAAGACCCGTCTTTGTGTGTTCTGTATCGACATCCCATCTGCATCTTTGCTAAAGTGCATCCATCCGTAATTTGTACCCTTAAAAACCTGTAAAGGGGGTGGCAGGGTAAGTTTAAAGAAGAAGCATTGTTTGAAACATCCCAAAGAAGAAAAAATGCGCGTAGAAGAATTCATCTCTGCATTTTCTTCTCCAAGCATTCTGAGATTTTTTTTCTATTTTAGTTTTAGCTTACGCGAGTAAAACATAAAGTTGCTGGATATTGCCTTCAAGATGCTTTCGAGAGGAGTTTCTTATCTCTCCTTATTTTTTTTCTCTCTCGGGTTTCCTTTCTCGCACAGATTACATGATCTTTGAGAGAGCCTTATGCAATGAATAGGTCCCATTCATCACATTTTTCAGAGAGCTCTTTAGTGTGGCTGGAGCAATGTAATAAGTAACTCTCAGACGCGGAGAGTTGCTCACAAAAAGTCACAAAATGTTTTAAGAAGAGTGAGAATAAGTGATCAACCGACCCAAAAGACCTTTGAGGAAGCTGGGCGAAGATTAGGTGGGCACATAACACATTATCTTTATCACTGTCCAAGCTTATTTGACTCTGATCATTTTTAATGCGTCTCCAGTCTCCAGAAGAGTCTTGAGAAAATAATATTTACCAACACATTTTTTTGTTCATCTTCTCTCCTGTTCAGAAAAAAGTGATACAGTTTTGAGAAGCCAGAGTCATGGATTGAGATTTTTTAAAAGATGATCTTTGTTCCCCTCTACTCACTCATTCAGCTTGGCTCATTAACAGTGCAGAACAAGTTGAAAAAGCGAGAGTTGAGCCTGCGCTTGCTGGATAAAAAGCTTTTTTTAAAAGAATGAATCGAAGAATTTGCTGATATGAAGGTCTAGAAAAAGTGAATCCACAAGTATTCTTGTTAAACTTGCGCATAGAGAGGGAGCGAATAAAAATAATTTGACTGAACTCTCATTCAAAGCGCATTTGATTCATATTTTTTATTGTGAACGACTGACTGTCAGTTTTATTTTTGAGCCTAGGGTGGTGGCCACGAACTGGAGACAGGAAAGACTCGATTTGACTGCCATTGTGCCATGATCTCATTTCGCTTGCAGTTTTTAGCTACAAGAAATTAAGTCATTACATATTATATTAAAGTAAGTGATAGTGTGGGGCGATCTGAGATCTGTAACTGAAAAGTGAAGTGCTCGTGAATACACCTGCTAAAACTAATGGAAATGTAGGAGTAGGGTTTTTTTCTAAAAATGAGTTGTAAGAAACCGATTCTGTGGCCGAGGACCCTTCACGGTCATATCTGGCTGTTGTGGGTCCTCCTCCTGCCATTTGGCTCAGGTGAAGTGCTGACTCCTCCCTATTTCAATTTGGCGGAGAGAAGGAGAATCACGGCGACCTCGACATGTGGAGATGATGGACAGGAGTTGTTTTGCAAACTTGTGGGAGCCACTTCAGAAACAGATTTGTACAACAATATTATCCATGGACAGGTATCTACACTGAAGACATTGCAAACTTTCCTTTAAGGAGTGGAAGGGAATATCTATATATGTACAATTATGAACATAAAATTTTATAGGTTTGCGACGTGTGCGACATGAGCTCTCCGCTACATTCTCACCCTCCAGAGTATGCGATTGACGGGTCGGAGAGATGGTGGCAAAGCCCGCCCCTATCCAGGGGGACCAAGTACAACGAAGTCAATTTAACCATTGACTTGGGTCAGGTAAGAACGAAATTGGCAACTGATGCTATTCACTAAATTATAGAGTACCTAGTTGTACACTTTGTCTGTTGTCTGCAGGAATTTCACGTGGCGTACGTCTTTATCACAATGGCCAACTCTCCAAGACCTGGCGTGTGGGCGTTGGAGCGGTCAGTGGACAACGGCAAGACATGGAAGCCCTGGCAGTACTTTGCTGAAAATCCTGCGTAAGTAAATTACTCTAATTATTTTCTTTTATGAGTCTTTTATGAATTTAATCATTTTCTCATTTTGCCCCAAACAGCGACTGTGAAAAGTTTTTCCGCACAACCCTACAGCAAATCATCAGCGATGACTCGGTCATATGTGAAACGAGCTTTTCCAAAGTTGTTCCATTGGAACACGGAGAAATTGTCGTCTCTTTGCTGAACCAAAGACCATCTTCGACAGAATTTTTTAGCTCAGACCTACTTCAGGAGTGGACGAGAGCCACAAACATTAGGCTGCGACTGTTGAGGACAACCACGTTAAAGGGTCAGCTGATGTCCGTAGTTCACGGTGATTCAACGGTTACAAGACGAGTAAGCCTAGTAATAATAATCAAGATGATGAAGATTAAAAAGTCTTACATTTGAAACGAACTTTGCTGCCTTTTCCAGTATTTCTATTCCATCAAAGACATCAGTATTGGAGGTCGTTGTAGGTGCAATGGGCACGCTGACCTGTGTGACATTACCGATCCTCAAGATCCATACAAGTTGCTTTGCAGGGTATGTTTTCATTCATGGGTGCACATGAATTTACAATATTATACATGACATATTAATTATATTTATTATACAAAATAGTGTTCTCATCATACCTGTGGAGCTCAATGTGACACCTGCTGCCCAGGCTTTGTCCAGAAGGCGTGGAGACCTGCAAAGGAAGCGTCTCCTTTCGTCTGTGAACGTAAGTCAAAATAATTTTCAAGCCATCAAACACAAGATGATTATAGTATGTAATTTTCCTTACCTTACGTAATATCAAATAATGTTTTTGTTTATGATTTTTTAGCGCGGCCAGGTTTGCGAAGTTGGAGGCGGCCAATGTAATTATAATTTAAAAAAAGTGTGTTTTTGCGCTTTTTAACGTAGTTTGCGCGTCCTAACTTAGATATTTATTTGCAGGTCCTTGCTTACACAATTTTGCGGGGAAAAATTGCGACAAATGTGCCGAAGGCTTCTACAACTTCCCAGATTGTCTCCCTTGCGACTGTGAAGATCTCGGAAGTGTGCAAAACATTTGCGACACCAATGGGGGCCAATGTAAAAACAACTAATATATCATTATTATGATTTACGATACAAATACTTGATTTTAAATGTTTGAAAATGTAGGCGAGTGTGCCAATAAATTCGGAGGAAGGCGATGTGACCAGTGTGAAGACGGATATTACGACTTTCCAACGTGCACATGTAAGAGCAACAGTCAATGAACGCTAGTTTTGAACTGGAAATAATTATAGAATCTTTGTTAGACTGCAATTGTGACGTACGAGGAACGCGGGAAGGTATCTGTGATAAAAGCACGGGGTCGTGCATGTGCAGGTATACCATTAGATCCTAAAAATATTGAGAGACGAAAGAAAGAATATCTGTAGAAGGAAATTAATTCGAATAAATATTCATAATTTTTAGAGAGGGGTATGGAGGGGAGAGGTGCGATCAGTGCCTCCCAGAATATTACGGTTATCCAGATTGTACTCCCTGCAACTGCAGTCTAAAGGGAAGCGTTGGCACAATTTGCGACGCCCGAGGGAAATGTCCTTGTTTGCATAATTTTTCAGCAAGAACTTGTGACCAGTGCAAGCCTGGATTCTATCTTTTCCCAGAGTGCCTGTGTAAGCCAAGCCCAAGCTATTATGTTTATTATTTAGTTTGTAGGATTTTCCATTTTTGATTCATTTGTTTCACGAGTTTAATTGTATACTTGAACAGCCTGCAACTGTTCCACGGAAGGATCGATTGGGGTGTCTTGCGACGATGAAGGGAAATGTCAGTGCGGTTCAAATTATGATGGCCTTCAATGTGGGCAGTGTAGTGAGGGATTTTACAACTATCCGCGGTGCGAAGAGTGTAACTGTGACCCAGCCGGTGTGGTTGAAACGTTCACGACCTGCGCAGACGCTCCAAAGGGAACCCTCTGCGTGTGCAAGGAACGCGTCAACGGGAGCATTTGCAACGAATGTAAACCGCTGTTCTGGAACCTGCAGCAGTGGAACCCTCGCGGCTGCGACGAGTGCGACTGTTTCACCCCGGGCGTTATTGGTGGTGTGCAAGTGTGCGATGGGAAGTCAGGTCAATGCCCGTGCAAGTCTCGGGTCACCACGAGGAAATGCGAACAGTGCCAGGATGGCTTCTACAATCTTACAGAGGCAAACATTTTTGGCTGCGTGGACTGCGGCTGCGATGTCGGAGGCGCTGTGAACACAGTCTGTGACAAAGAATCTGGCCAGTGCACTTGTAGACCAAGAATTGAAGGTGAGAGGTGCACAAAACCTTTGCCAACCCACTACTACCCCACCTTGTACCAGTTCCAGTATGAGGCAGAGGATGGGAAAACGCCGGCAGGCAATGATATTCGATTCCGGTACAATCAAGACCAGTTCCCTGGATTCTCGTGGAGGGGCTACGCCGTCTTCTCAATTCTTCAGCCCGAAACCATTTACAACGTGTTCATTGACAAGTCCTCCCTCTACAGATTTGTTCTTCACTACAAAAATCCGGGAGAGGCTCCAGTGCAGGTGGAAATCAAGGCCATACCGGATAACCCAGCCGACGAAGATCAATCGGTTAAAATCAAACTGGAGCCAAGGAACAATCATGTCACCGCCTCCAGAAACAACTTGCCCCTCCCATTCGTACTCAATCCGGGCCGATGGCACTTTCACATCATCACAGACCAGCACGTGCTCATTGACTACTTTGTCCTGCTGCCACAGGCCTATTACGAAGGCAGCATCTTGCAAAAGCAGGTCAATGAGCCCTGCCTCTTGAACATGACACAAAAAGGCAAAGGGAACAATATCCTACCTGACCCGTGCGTCAAACTAAAATACCCGAGCGTTTCCAAGTACGACCATGCCGTGCTCTCGGATGGGGTCGCCAAAGACCAAGACCCGATGCAAGTGTTCAAAGAAAAAAAGGTCCTGAAAAGTTTAGGCCTTAACACGGACAAGGTGGCCATCATCAGTCCGCAGCAACGGGAGATTGCCTTGGACTTCCCTGCGAGCAAAGGTGGGCGCTACATGCTCCTCCTAGAATATTTTACTCCAAATGGGGCAAACGTCACAAAACTCGGCCTGGGAGCGACCTCGATGAAAGGTTCCACCAATGGCCACATCCTCATTCAAGAGTGCAAGCTGGCCACCCCCTGCAGACAAGTGGTGACGACTGATGAAGGCGAAGTGGCAGTTTTCAAGTTTGAAAAGAACACTATCGACCTGGTCCTCTCTGCCCCTGATACAATTGCCGACAAGGTTGCGGTTCATTCTATAACTGCTGTGCCGCTGGGAAAATGGTCTCTGGACCATATCAGGCCCCAAGAGTTCTGTGTCGTAAGGAATGGGACTTGTGTCCCAAGCACGTTTGAAACTCCTCCGGACACAACAAAGATTGAGGCGGAGGCTGGGGAGCCGGAACGACTTGTGAATGATGAAGGTCTGCCGGAAGGCATTGCGGATCCAATGGCAACTCTCGTGTATTTACATGGACAGCAAAAGAACCTCTCGATTCCTGGAAGGGTCCCGACTCCTGGACTCTACACATTTGTGGTTCATTACTACCAGCCAGAGAATCCGGGCTTTTCCATTGGCGTGGACGTGCAGAACGGGCAGTACTATGAAGCCAAGCTTCCAGTCGTCCATTGCCCTAGCACGGTGGGTTGTAGGGGAGTTATCACACAGGCAGATAAGAATCAGCAGTTTTACATTCGCGATGTGTTTAACGTGATACTCAAGTCGCCTCAAAATGTGTGGGTGGACTATGTGCTAGCCGTGCCGAGCAATTTGAATGAGCTGAATATGAACATGGACGTCGATATCAACAAGTACTTGCAGCCGGCGCAGTTGGACGAGACGAGCAAGTTTATTTCGGAATGTGGAAAGAATCACTTTCACCTTCAGAGCAACGCTTCCGGTAACATAAATAATAATACCACTCCGAGGTCTTCTTGTTAGATATTTTTCTAAATGACTACTTAAATTGCAAACATGTTTGTACTTTTTTCTCAGAGTTTTGTAAAGCTGCTGCCTTCTCGCTGACGTCTGAGCTGAATAATGGAGCTCTTTCTTGTCAGTGTCAAATACCGGGATCGACTAGCTTTGAATGCGACCCCTTTGGCGGTCAATGCTCGTGCAAGGAGAATGTTATAGGTATACAATTCAGTCACCCAACTAACATGGCATTTTTTCCTATTTAAACTTATATTAATAATGTCTTTCTGCGCTATAAAAATTCTTGACGACACTCATTTCCTTTTTTTAACTTTTAATAGGCCGCCGTTGCGACCGTTGCCAAACTGGTTACTACGGGTATCCTGAGTGCAAGGCTTGCGACTGTCCAGAGTCTGCGTTGTGTGACGATAGAACAGGTACTAAAATTATGGAAAGCAAAATAAAAGGCATAACTGCTTAACTTTCTTCTGACTTTTTTCCAAGTGAAAACTTTAAACTTCAAACAAAGGCGAGTTGTTATGTGCTTAATTTTTTTCCAGGTGAGTGTGTCTGTGCGCCGAAAGTCGCGGGGGTCAAGTGTGACTCATGTTCTCCAATGACCTATGGTTTTGATCCAATGTCTGGCTGCTTGGAGTGCGACTGCCATCCCCCTGGAGTTGTCAATGGAAACTTGCAATGTGACCTGGAGAGTGGCGACTGTTTGTGTAAGAATAATGTTCAGGGGCGTCAGTGTGATCGTTGTGTAAGATTAATTTAGAAAATTCTCCATGTGCTAATACCGCAGGTGTCGTAAAATTTAGTATTAATTTCATTTCTTTTTTAATAGAAACCTGGTCACTGGGCCATGCCCTATTGTCAGCTATGTGATTGCGACATGCGGGGCACCACCGCCGAAATCTGTAACCAGGATACGTCCCAATGCTTCTGCAAAGTCAATGTCGAAGGTTTGGGCAAAATAACTTTATCATTCTTTTTGCAACTTTGTTCTTGTTCTTGACTGTAATACTTAATGGTAAAGGACGTGGCTGCGACACTTGTAAAGTTGGCTCGTTCAACTTGGAAGAATCTAATCCGGCCGGATGCACAAAATGTTTCTGTTTCGGTAAAACTACTCGCTGCAACTCTGCCTACCTCTTCTGGACACAGGTCACCGCCGGCAAGGAGCAATGGACCAGTGTGTCACTCGACCCGATCAAGACCTACTCTTCTGTTGTCGGCTACGAGATTGAGTTTGAGGACGTGCGCGACAACGCAGCTTTCGTGCCGTTGTATATTCCGGAAGACACGACACCCGAAGGGAACGAAACAAATGTACTCTTTTTCAAGGCGGACATTGACGCCAATCATCTAGCCTCTTATGGAGGCACCATCTCATACACCCTCATCTCGGATCCTGATAGTGAATCAGAGCGGGAAAATTATGCCGGTCCCGATGTCATTCTGGAAGGAAGGGAACTCCCACCGTCAAGTCATATTATTCGGCTTATGCACTATTCCATTGAGCACTTGGACGGTGACAACGCGATGAGAATGAAACTGCCTCTGCTAGAGGAAAATTTCAGTGTACTGAGTGCCACTGGAGGTCTTGTGACGCCCACGAGGGAGCAAATGATGATTGTCCTCAAAGACTTGAGGGCCATTTATGTTCGAGCGGGATACTGGAAGCAGACAAGGGAGGCAAAGTTGAGCGACTTTGGAATAGAAATTGGCACGGACGATCATGTTTTTCCAACTGCAGAGAGCCGGGCCCTGACCATCGAACAATGCCAGTGCCCTCCCAATTACCAAGGTATGTATAATTATTTCAGGAAATTTTTGTGGGGTTGTTCGGACCAAGGGAGAGAGCTGTCATAAAATAAAATTATCTAGGTCTAAGCTGTGAGGAGTGTGCTCCGGGATATTTCCGAAGTCCAACTGGACCTCATGGAGGATTCTGCGTGCCCTGTCAATGTAACGGTCATTCGGATGTGTGTGACCCGGTCAGCGGAATTTGCTCAGAATGCAGGTAAGGACTTTCACCTTTTTCACTCAGTATCCCACGCTCCTTTCAATGCTTTATTGTTTTTTTTCTGATAATACCGATAACTTAGGCACAACACGACTGGAGAGCACTGCGATAAATGCGAGGTGGGATTCCATGGAGATGCAACTCAAGGAACGCCTTACGACTGTCTCATTTGCGCCTGTCCCTTACCCACAATGTCTAATAAGTAAGATGTACCAAAATTTAAACCTAATATCTATTTAAAATGTTTTTTTAGCAAAAGCTTTTAATTATTTAGTTTCGCCACAAGCTGCGAGTTTTCCCGAGACGACTCGTACATCAGTTGCGAAGTAAGATTTTTAAAAAATTGGGAGTTTGGTTTTGCAACGTCTTTCTAATTTATTCTTCCTAATTTTAATCTACGTCTTAAGTGTACCCATGGCTACCATGGCAACCGCTGTGAAGGCTGTAGTCCTGGTTTTTACGGCCGGCCGGAAGTTCAAGGTAAATTATCCATTCCCGTATACTTTCACATTTAAACTAACCTCCAATACTGAATAATAAATATTTGTCGACTCCCAGGCGACTTTTGTAAGCCGTGTGACTGCTCTGGTAACATTGACGTCACAGACCCTTATGGATGCGACACAGTGACTGGGAAATGTCTGGTAATCATAAATGTGAAAAATGTTACTAGAGTCGTACTTGATTATTCCATAATAAACTAACTTTAATAATTTGCAGAAATGTCTCAATAATACTAGTGGAGAGCTATGCGAGGTAACCATTTAAAAAAATTCAATGAAAAACAACCACCTATTACATATCCGTTTAATACCAGTAATTCTTCATTCCGCAGTACTGCCAGCCTGGATATTTTGGTGATGCCGTGGTTTCAAAAACGTGTAATAAGTGCGACTGCAATGAATGTGGCACCCACGAGTGCGACCGTACCACTGGGGATTGTATCTGCAAGGTTAGCCGACATTTTAAATACACATTTACATATCAGCTACAATGTCAGTTGTCATAATTTGTTGATAAAAATATCATAATAGCCGAACGTGATTGGGGTGAACTGCGACCTTTGTGAACCTGACCATTGGGGGATGAAGAGGTGTGATGGGAATGGATGCTACTTTTGCGACTGCTCGATAGCGTCGGTCAACTCACAGTGTGACGATATGACTGGGCAATGTGAATGTCGGCCGGGTACTACAGGCAGGAGGTAAATTGATATGAATAGCTTGTTTCATTAATATGGCAAGAATTATAACATTGTTTATAATGAATGTCTAGGTGTGAGAGATGTGCCCCGGGATACTGGAATTATACGGCGGAGGGATGCCAACGTAAGTTGATGAACAAAAATGCAATTGGTTATCATAAAATTATTTAAAATAAATATTTCATTTTTGTAGCATGTGAATGCAACCAAGACTACGCGATTGGAGTTGGCTGTAACCCGGAGACTGGGCAGTGTTCTTGTTTACCAGGTGTATTTTAATGAATTATTTTATTAGCTGAATCTAATATGATGCATTAACAAACTTTTAACATAATATTTTGATTATCAATTGTATATAACATCTTAATAAACTTTATGTAACATGAATGAATTAGGCGTCGTGGGAGAAAAATGTGACAGATGCCCGTACCGCTGGGTGTTGATTGAGGATAGGGGGTGCCAAGAGTGTGACTCTTGCCAACATCAACTTCTTGACGATACTGATGCCATGGCCAGAAATTTGGATCCAGTCAAGGAAGAGTTTGAGGTATTTGGACATAATAGTCTGAGAACTTTACTTCATGATGGAATTGTGTATCTATATAGATGTTGGTTAATTATTTTTCTAGAACGTTGCGCTGAGTTACTTTACAACACAAAAGTTGGCTTATTTTAATGACACGGCTGCAAAATTGGAGCCTGATGTGAGGTTGTTAGATCCTGAAAGGGTCGATCTGGATCCCTACTACAACGCGGTGAGCACATTGGAGACGGACACTGCCTTGAGTAGGCAAAGGGTACGTACCTGAAAAATTGTTGCTAGATAATTTTGATTTCTTCAATGTTCATTGCAATTCAATGTTTATTGCCCTTTTTGTTTGTAGGCAGAGGTCACTGAAGACAGTTTGAAAGACAAGGCAAAGCAGAGCATAAAGCTGAAGGAAAAGTCATTTGAAATGGAGGGCAAGGTACAAGAAGCTGTGGCAAAGGCGCAAACCGCCGTTTATGAAACAAAGGATTTGATGGAGGGACTTCTAGCCGACGACATGCGTAAGGCTAATGAAATAGAAATATTTTACACAAAGAAACAAAATATTAAAGTAAAATGTATTGCATACGTCAGAGAGCAACCCACAGACGGACATTCCGCGAGCGGAAGCAGAAGATTTGGTTTCCTTAATGCAAAACGTCAAGTTTGACCCGAGCAGTATCGAGGCTGAGAATAAGACGGCTGGAGGGGTTCTCAAGGACGTCGAGGATTTTACAAAGCCGATCCAAGCCCTGACTAAAAAATTGAATGAGGAAGGGGATAGACTAACAAACATTCGAGATAAGCTGAAGGATCTGCGAAATCAAAGTGACTACAGCATTGACACTTCCAGAAGAGCTAATGAAATAATGGACAAGATCAAGTAAATGAAAACAAAAGCAAAAGTATTTAAAAATTGTCGACTAATTAAACCATACCATACTTAATTAAATGCTTTAATTTGCCAGGGAGGCAAAGTTTCCGGTAAAACTCTCCATTCTGGAGAATCGAGCAAAAGACATGCTGGACAATATTGAGAATGCCACCTACTCCAATAAATTCACTGAAGGGTTAATGGACGAGCTGGACAATTCGTACTTGGCACTAGGTGAGTGCCTTTGGCAATTGTTAAAAATTTTCACACATTACAATCATGTGTTCACTTATTATTATGGATATTAATTTCTGAAGAGGCGACCCACTCGAGTTTAAAGGAACTGCAGATTCCTCTTGTTCAAAAGTCGGACACTTTGGAGAACGAACTGGAGAACCATCATGACACCATTGCGAGAAGTAGGCAGCACGCCGCAAATCTTCAGCGAGAGGCTGATAAATTGGACAATATTCTGGAGGAAACCAGAGGCTCGTCGGAGAATGCTGTGCGAGCGGCAAATGCGTACAAAGACATTGTGGACGCTCTCAATGAAGCGCTGAACGCTGCAGACAAGGCAAAGTTGAGCGCAGAGAATGCAACAGAGATTGTAAGCTCAAGATATAGATATAATATATACATGAAGAAATAATTGCCAAGTACTTGGAATCCGCTATAAAATGAAAAAAATCAAGTATTAATAATATATTTAAATCTTTGAAGACTGCCGGAATCGGTGAAGAGGCGCTGGGAGCAATGGAACCATCCCAGAATCTTTTGATTTTGGCAGGAGAGTCTGCCAGTTCGGTGGACCAAGGTCTAAAACTTCCCCTCGATGACTCAAAGAAGACTATTGAGCTGATTGAGCTATTGAATGCGGATACCGTCAATAATTTGGCCAGTATGAATAGGTGAGACATTTTATCTCTGTTTAAAGGAGAGTATCAAAGTACTGGATTAAAAAAATATTTCCATACAACAGTGATTTGGAACGACTTGACGCAAAGGGCCGCTTGGGTGGAGTCGACGAGTCTGTCCGCGTTTCAAACGAGGCATCCGAGAAAGCCGGAAGAATCCAAAGGGATGTGGACGAGATCCTGGAAAAGCTGCCAGAGCAATCGAGCAGTGTCAGAAAGCTGATGGTAACGGTGAATGACCTCAATCAGAGAGTGGACATATCCGACAACCAACGTAATTCATTAATTTATGTTTGCTAATAATGGCTAATAGTACATATTATGGAGACTATACAAAACAGTATTTGTGTTGTGTTTTACCAGTGAATCAAGCAAAGGACGACATCCCGCTCAGCACCGCCATCACAGGCAGTCTGGAAGCAAAGAAGCCCATGTTTGAAGACAAGCGTGCCGACTTGGCAGACCGACTCGCTGACCTCAAGGCAAAGATTGCTGCCGCCCGGGAGCAAGCCAATCGAGTTCCCGTCGGCATGAACCTTCAAGAAAGCTCCAACTTGATGCTGGCCAATCCAGAGTCTCTCGAAACTCAGCAGGCAGAGACAAAAGTGAGCGTCCACTTTAGAACAAACGAACCAGATGGACTGCTCATGTACCTTGGAAATGAGCCTGGACGCAAGGAGGAAGACTTTATGGCCATCGAAATCGACCGTGGCTATCCCGTCCTCACAATGGACTTGGGCTCTGGCCCACAGCGCATCCAAAACGACAAATTCGTGGCCGACGACCGCTGGTACAAGGCCGAG
>JAHZMY010000462.1:0-25519 GCA_027743915.1 Seira sanloemensis
CCTTTTTAAAGTAAAAAAATGTTCCTAATACATGCATTTAACTATGTACGTCTTATTTTTAGCGACATTCTCTCTCCTTTTCACACATTCCCTTTAGTCCTTTACACTTGGCTTTGAAGTAAATTGTTTTTTTACCTGAACGAAAACTATACGGTTGCCGATAGGTAGTAGTAGTAGCGCTGTCATTATCCAATTTACCCGTCCAAATTTTCAATTAAGGAGCGTTTAATTATTAGAACTTGAATCTGTGTATACCTACTACACGTGTGCATTAGCCTACTTTGTTGAAAATGTCCACCATTTGCATATATATATTGTAGGTGAGGATGACTCAAGCCAGCATCTGTCGAATATGACAGGATTGATGCGTGTAATCCATGTAAATTGATGAGATCATTAAGCATGAAATTGCACCTTGTTTACGCAAAGAAAATATTACTTGAGCATGTAAAGTGTTTGAGTTTGGTTTGATGAGATGTATTTGAGTGGCAGACTCCCACAGTCCCACAGCTTTGGTGGAATTTCTGTAACTGAAAACTTTACTACATATGACTATAGACCATTTGCCCTCTAAATTTACGGCGTTTGCTATAAAATGTGTAACTGCAGAAGTACTATAATTGACTTTAAAGTTGCAAAAGAATTGTCTCATGTAGTTTAATTGCAAATTATAAAATTGCTTCAAACAGTTGTGCCTTTTCTCGTTAATACAGGGATTGCCAGTATCACTTTGTCCGACTTTGTCTTTCTCTAATTTCTTTACCTTAAATGTCAGCAAAACCTTTATCTCTTGAATGCAAACTGCAAACGAAATGATCGTCGTGTTTCGATTTTATGCAGAATGATAATGATTGGATTGCATGCAGTGGGAAAAAAAGCTTTCATCATGTGTTTGCAAAGTTAAATTTATAACTTATGTAATTAAGGATAGGGAAATACTGTTTTCAGACTTATATATTTATTTATTTATTAGATATTTACATTTTGATTAACTGATGCCATTTCTATGTTTAAATTAATATTTAGTTATCCAATAAAATAAATGTTTATAATTATTATACACGCCCACCGGAAATGCGGATCCTGGACTATCTGCGGTAAATCATTAGTAAATTATTAGTAAATAATACATGCAAACTTTGTTTCATAAAAATAATTATTAATTATAAATGCCTCGAAAGATTGTACGTGTGGACTCCTTGTGTTTTTCTTGTACCTTGTACGTAATTACATGAGATGAACCTTACTGTTTGTAAGTTTAATGACTGCAGTGTCATTTATCATCATTTTTCACATTGAAGCAAAAATTACTATCTTATCAAATCCAGGAAAGAAAGCGATATCTATTTACTGCAACATAACTGCTTACAGAAAGTAATATGATAAGGACTGTTTCTCATTTTGTACCCAAATGATAATTACAAAAAGTGAGCATATTTTAATGAGACAGACATGAGAGAAATGAAGCAATTTTATACCACACAAAAGCATACAAGAATACATACAACATACACATGTACAGAATTTGTATAGGTTGTATGTAAAGACTTGAATCAGAAATGCAAAAAAAATCCGTGAAATCTAAAATTATGACATTCCCCAGCTCTTGAGAATATTTCATTCGCTTAGTATTACTTACACCATCTTTCAGATTTGGAAAGGGTGCATTCACTCGTCCCTTGTCCCCTAGCTTTTAAAATGCCATGCTTCTTTGCCAGGACGGTTAAACTCCTTAGTATTTTGAGTCCCCTAAAATTGTCTCCCCTAAGACTATACAAGTTCATATGCCTGGCAATTTGCAATTTGTTCGGTTTTACTTTTGCACTTTTTTATTTCTAAGCATTTCTGGCAAAACCTTTCTCTTCAGTCCGTTGCCCCTTTTCGACAAAAAATGCTAAAGATCACCCATTCTCAACCTTTCATTTGACTTCAAAAATGCATTAAAACATCCTTCAAGCAAAGTGCTTTGGTTCACTATGAAATCCATTTGGAATTTGAAAAAAAGACTTACTTTGCGCATTTCCCCACAATAAAGACAGATTGTCTACGTGAGGGTAGAGTGCAGAAAGGTGAGTAATGAGGAAATGCGATGCTGATGGTGATACGAGTAATTTCAAACTGATTGCAGGATAATTCTAAGGAAATTTCACCAGTCCAAAGAATGCGATGCTCGGGTAAAGGATAAATCT
Organism: Seira sanloemensis; assembly: GCA_027743915.1. NCBI lineage: Eukaryota > Metazoa > Arthropoda > Collembola > Entomobryomorpha > Entomobryidae > Seira > Seira sanloemensis. Next base: position 2,190 of record JAHZMY010000462.1, read on the forward strand.
GTGGGTACGCATTTCCCTGTTGCTGTTAGATTTTTTCGTTGCTTTCTATTAATTTTTTGCTGCATACACCCATCATCTCATTTTTGGCGAGAGTTCATTACAAGATCAATTTTCTATTCCCTCGAGCTTTTTTTCAGCAATTTGTTTGGTAAGTCGACACGGGTTAAGGTCTAGAATAAAGTGCCTTGGGCCATCCTATTTCGGCAAGCTTGCAATAATAGCCAAACAATATTGTCTGGAGTAATTCTATCTCGTCGAGTCCGTAAACCTTTGCAAAATAAATGACGGTGCAATGATGAAGCACAAAAAATCCACCCATAGCTTTATGGTACGGTCACAGGGAATTCTTCCGCTTCTCTACTTTTTCATTCTGTTATATACATATGGTATATGCTGTGTGTATGGGATTTCTTTATGCTTTGTAAATATTTTGTCTCCTTCGTTATCTCCAAGAAAGACAATGCAAGGCTTATAATATGCAGTTTACGGCGAAAGCATTTTCTTTAATATGTGCACATTTTTCTGCAGTTTCATGCCGAGATTAATATTGTTAGCAGATGTTCCTCCAAAAACTTTTATTCTTTCGGTTTGGATCAAACCGAGAACCAAAAAATTTTCTTTAATATGTGCACATTTTTCTGCAGTTTCATGCCGAGATTAATATTGTTAGCAGATGTTCCTCCAAAAACTTTTATTCTTTCGGTTTGGATCAAACCGAGAACTAAAAATTATTTTTATTTCAATATTCCATCCAATTGGATGGGAGAACAAGTAAATGCAAATTCCTTTATGCGTCACATTAGGTATTTTAGCATTATATTGAACTTGACTTTGTAGTCACGACTTTTTTTTAAAGCGAAATATCAGCTACCCCCTTAGAAGTTGCAAGCTTTGCAGGGAAGTTTTATCGATTTCTTGCATATGGACAATGCTGTTATAAATGTCACGATCCCCATTGAAATTGAAGACAGTCCCAGAACAACTGCTTGTGCATGTCCGCAGTGTCAGAAACGATCCCGAATGATGATGGCTAAAAGAATGCTTTCATGCTGACTCGGTATAACATCTTCATACACTACATACTATTCCATAAAGAATCCAATTAATTCCTGGCTGAAACCCTTTTCATGCCAATACCGCACTATTTATAGTCAGTGTCAATGAAAAGGAGCTTGATCATGATGGCAAAAAATGAGATGAAACATAACCAAACTGCATTTGTACAGCGTTTTTGTCAAGAATGTAACACGATTAAAGGAAAAAATGTATGACAAGCTTCTAAAACCTTAAACTTCTGATTAAGCCCAATATTAAAGCATAGAATTTGTGTGAAAAGCAGATTGCATGGTTCACGTACAAAAAATGATTTACTTTTTCAAACTCGACAGAATACAAGAACTCAAACATGAGCTCTACAATAATGTTTTTATTGAGAATTCCATGGATGGAAGACCGTTTAAACTATATACTTTTTTTCAAAATGGGCTTTTCTTTGATGATGAAATGAAATAAAACCACACATGAGAATAACCCCAACTACTTGAAAAACCACACGAATGCATTCATTCATGGCGTGCATCGTTTTTTCTCTCTTCTTCCATTGTGCCTTTTAAAAATTAAGTTCATTTCTTTGATTATTATCACCAAAACATGATGATGATCATCGTCAGTAAAAACTTGAGCAATTCTCTGCGGGATAAAGTATTATATTCGACATAATACCTGTGTGTACCTACTATAACGTAGGAGTATAAACGTATTATGCATTTTACTACTTCCTTGCCATTTTTTCCCTACACAACCTGTTCTTGACTTTGTTCATTTTTAAATGTGTGAAATAAAAACGAAGACGATCCCTTTTTAAAGTAAAAAGTGTGTGGACGTAGGCACAGCCTATACATATATGTACATATCCGTCCATTGAAACAATTTTTGTTGCCAGTTTTATTCCATCCTTTATCCCTATTATAGAATCATGGCAAATCGTTGGGAGCAAGCGTTGCGTAAAGTTTAAAGTACTAATAAACAAGGAGTTTTGTGTTGCATGACATGACACAACGAAGAACGGAACGCGAGAAGGGAGAGAGATGAGCTTCGACATAAGTACAGAGAAGGAGAAGTAGAGGGAGGGTGAATTTTTTCAGAATACAACACCTTCCTTTCCACCTTTTCACATCAAAATAGCTTCACTTCTTTCTGATAAAGATAAGACAACGAAGAAACAAGAGAGAAAAAAAGTCTTTAATGGAATAAAGAAAATTGAGCGAGTGAACATGTTGTTTGCATTTGTTGATGCGTTCCTCTTGTTATTATCCACGGTCCGTGTGATACTCAGTTTGCAATGTGCTCGCTTCCTAACAGGGTAATCACCATAATTTCGCGATTCTGAACTTTTCGCTTCTATCTCTCTCTACCCGGCTGGGCTGAGCCAGTGACTTTCCTAAAGTAAAAGTTGAAATTAGTGCCCGATACCAGAGAGTTTGCTTAGGTACTCTAGAGAGAAAAACGTTCATCCGTGAAAAACATACTTATTATTTGCAGATGATCAAAAAGAGCCGATTGACAGACAAAAGGGAACAAATGGAGCAAAAGAATTTGAGACAAGTGTAGAACATTGAATGGTTCAGTGGTGACCAGAGGCGACTTTTCTCGTGAGAAGAGACTGTCCACGCACAGACACAAAATTGGTAGGAGAGGATGAACAGTATTTCTGTGAAAATTTACTTAAATGTGAGGCATATATTGGATTCCATGGTGGAAATATTACAGATTAAGTTAATTGGCAGTGTGTCAAAAAAAGTCATCCAAGGTGGTCAAAAAAGTTGGAAAGTGTTGAAAGGGTGTGCCAACATGTATAATCTTTCAAGTAGATACACTTGGGATTCTTGGGCGTAGATACATTAGCCATAGATTGAACTTTACTCATTTATCAAAATAATTGCAATGCCTACGTAATAATAGACATACTACGGCGTGCCGGCTTTGGGTTTGACAAACAGGTTTCAAACTGTGTTGTTGGTTTAAGGCGTAATTAATGGCAGGACATGTAATTAATTAAACACTACTACACTACTACATGACTTTGTTACATGGTTATTAATTCCTGCCTGAAACTGAAATGCGGTTAAGTAATTTATACGTGATATATTGCAATCTTTCCTGCCCCAACCAACAGTGTAAATTGATGCGTGTAATAGTTACAAAATCGGAAATCCGGGGATTGAAGACCATGCAATTGTAGTAGTCATAATTGTCATTAGATAATACACTCCAACTTGATGCATTGCAAGAAAAAGGATGACGAGGAGAGTTTTTGCATTGGGAGGAGCACGGATGTCACTACAACTTTTTCTCCTTATCTTTGTTCTGGGCTCCTTACCTAATGCAATAGTGGATGCTTTTCCTGCTGCAGGTAAAAAATTATACTTTTACGAGTATTGATTAATATTAGATAACTCGTCTAAACAAAGAATGTTATAAATCAGGAAAAATGCAATTAATTAGCTTTGCAAGTATACATATCATGATGTATGGAAAAAGTTGCTTGCATGTCACAAGTATTTTATACGTGTTGAAATTGGAAAAGGCTTCATTTAGAAAAGTAAACCAACCATGTCCTACATTCTGAATTTAAAAACGGGTTGAAAGGAAACCAAAGGCATTTCTGCATGTCAAACTCACATTATCTTTCTTTTTTTTTGCAATTTTTATAGCAATTTCATCACCGGATTACGTCGTAGGTGGTGGCAACATTACTTCTTCCAATAGCACCAGCTCAACATTCTCAGGAGACTCAGCATCATCCCCGGGAGTTGTAACGGAATATCCCGTGTTTATGCCCGAGACTGAGCAAGAGGCGCAAACATCCTCATCCTACCCGTCATCAGGGGCACAGACGGAGTCGGAAGTGGTAACGGAGAGTTTCATGGTGATAGAAGAGCAAGAAATTGAAGATGACACTCCTGATTACTTTGGAGGAGACGGCTCATCATCCACCGAGAGTCCCATCGTTGTTCGCAGCACTACGCCAATGCAGGCTCCAACGTCGTCCCCAGAGCAAGAGGAAGTGTTGCGTGAACTCAAGAAATTATGGGACCTTTCCGAAGGCTTGGGGACTGACATCGCCTTGAAGAGCTCTTTGTCATCAATTGTTCACCTGGCATACGCACGCGTGTATATAGAGCCCAGTGAGACTCTCTTCAAACTCAAACATTTGCTGAGAGAGTTACAAGCACGAATCCTGAGAACCGAGACGAATCATGATGAGAATGTGTCGACCACAGAGACAGCAACTCTTTTGTCATCATCACCATCATTACCTCCATTGCAGTCTTCCTCAGAACCGAGTGATCATTTCAGCCCCACCACCACAGCCATTCCTCTCAGCACACCTACAAACATAATGACGGCCACCACATCAGGACGACTCGACAATACCCCAAACAATTCTAATGTGACGAGAGGAGATCTCGAAATAAAAAGGAGTAAGCGGAGCTATTACGATGATTTCGACGAGATTGAGAACATTTTCTTTGCAAACGTCAACTCTCAAGAGAATTCGGTTGTACCGGAGGAAAAAAATTATTACCAACTTCAAGCTCAAAATCAGAGTGGGAACAATAGGCAGAACCAGTTTTCTCAAATGAATAATATCGTTCGGCTGAACTCACTTATGAAGAATAGCAGCATTATGAATGCTCTCGCTGTAAACCCCCTAGACAGAATCGTATTATCTTCGTCATCATCTACAGTCACATCCACAATACAGACCACATCGCCGACGACGCCATCGCCGGCAACAGTGGTTCAAAAGGTTATTCATATAAATGATAGGAGAAAGCCGTCGCTCTCATTTTTCCTCAGTCCTGAGAGAATCAAAGAGCTGAAGGATAGAATGTCATCGACAACGTCGACTTCGTCAATGTCTCCTGTCGGGGTCGTCATTGATGATGATTTAGAAAATGAAGTGAACTCTTTGCAGTCTCATGAAAACTTGGATAATTTTGATATTCACATATCAGAGAACATTCCCCCGCTGACAACGCCGCCGACGCCGCCTTCTCCTCACCCTTTCAAAAAGAAGACGACAACAACCTCTACTGAAAAGGCGACAATGACAACGAAGCCTGCCTCATTTTCAACTACTACCACGAGTCCATTCACAGCGGAGGAAATTGCGCTTGCCCTCTTCCAATTACTGAGGCCAGAAACCTCTTATGAAAATGACGACAGCGACGTAGAAGACGAAAGTGGAACTCCTCAACCGCCCCATCCATCCCCTTCAAATATTCTGTACCAAGTGGGCTCTCTCAGCTCCGTTTTTAATTTGACAGGGGGAAATAATAGCTCGAAAAATGAGTCAGCAAAAATCGCCACAAATAGCCCCCTCGACAGTCACACAAGCAACGACTTTGACAAAAGTCAAAGTGAACAATGAGAAAAAGAAAAATGCAACTTTGCTCGCCCCTCCTGCTGCATTCTCGAATTTGGGTTATCCTGTGTCCACCACCACCACCACCGCCACAACGACTAGTACAGAAAGGGTTGGCAAGCCAGAGCAGGATATTTATGACTACACAGATGTCGCAGACCCACAACAATCGTATCCCATATCCGCTGCGTCGTCCATCTTGGATGTGACAAAGGATGGGATACCAAACCATGGTTGACTCTGTCACCAGACTTTCTGTTGGTGCAAAAATGGTTCTCCTATTTTCCGTGTCAATTTCAGTCCTTAGCATAGGCTTTGGTTTGTATGCGCTGGGTCCTCCGCTGGCGGGGGTTGGTGTGCTAGGCGTTATTATCCCGATTGGATTGTTGCTGCTCTTTGAAACAAGTGCAACGCCACTGGGCAAGAAGAGAAAATTGACGAGGGAACGACAGCAAGAGATACTAAATCAAATTCAAAGTGAGGAGTTCTCAAAGGTATTGGACATGATATTTGAAGCAGTGATAAAATACAGCAAAGGATGATTCATAATGGAGATGATCTATTGAGGAAAAACTATGCATAGTAGGAGAACCTGACTTCTGTTGTACTGTAACTGCCATGCAATAAATAAAAAATGACAAGACTCAGTGGCCAAAATGTAACATAAAACAGGTACTTTATTAGCATAATTCATGATTCCTGGGTGGTAAGTATTAGCCAAAGATGACCTTGTAAATATTCTTAAAGTTCATTTGGAAGTGGGTGTAATTTATTGAAAGTATTATTTGCATTTAAGGTATTATTGTGTATAAAGATTTAATTTTTTGCGAGGGGTTTATGATGATTCTCTACAGTGGTTTGGTTATTTATGTAAGTATTATTGCTAATATTACTTTAGGCAAATTTTCACGTTTGCTGACTAAAGTGAGGAATCCTGTGTGATATTATTTTATTTTGTTAACTAGTGTACACAATGCTGTAGCTTTTTAGGGTATACATTATATTTATTATATGTATAATTTATTGTTCAAAGACGTGCGCTATACTGTACCATGACACACTGTATTTAAAGAATAAAGGTAGTGATAATGATTACATTTAAATTAAAGTTTTCTGAACCATGATGCTTTCACAGACTTTTAGATGCCGTATTAAATTGCAAATTAGTCAATTTTATTTGTTTACGGAGTGATCCCATTTCAAGTCATTTAGAACAATGGTGGGGTAACTCGGTCTCGGAATATTTCTCCATTTGCCATTTCCGGAATCGTTTGCAGCAAAGCCGTAAAGTAAGCAGGTACAATATTTCAACTGCCGCTAGCACGGAAAATCCTAAATAGAGGATCAAGTAGATAAATAGATGCCTTGACATCTCAATTTTATGTGGCGTTATTTCTTCTTGAATTCTTAAGAAACGCTATTATGCAACAATAATCTACCTAAAAATAATCCAAGAAGTCCGCCAATCGATGCTAAAAGTTAAAAAGAAGAAGCAAAAGGCTTACACGAATTTGACTTATGTAAAAATTACATTGTAATCAATGAAATATTCAATCTACCTATTAGATCCACAGGTCTATACAGTCGTTGACGCAACTTTGCTGTTTGCATGTCAGCTCCCATGAATAAATGAATTATCGATATCTTGTGGTCCGACCTTTGGTAACAAGAAAATTACCTTCAATTTATGAAGGCGTTTTCTCATAACTTAAGCGTTGTTTACTAAAATACCAAGGAGGTGGCTGATTTGTCTCATTGTCCCCCCAAAGAGATTCTGGATCTAAAAGCGAAGCTTCGGTATGCTCAGCAGAATACTTCAAATAATTGCATCTACAGACGCGAAAATTCATTAAGCGGCTGAATGCACCGAGCTACTTAAAATGCATTTGTAATTAATTTTTAAAGCCTTAAAATATCTGTCTACCCATAAATACAAGTAGAACAATGGCGCTTCAAGTTACCGGCCAGTTTATCTTCAACCCTCCGCAAGCAGCGATAAGTCGGGCGAGTTAATTGATGGGTTGCATACTCTCCAACCTGCCTTTCCTAAAATTATTTTACACTCTTCTTTGCATTTTAATTACAAAGAGTATGCACCTTATTTTTGGTGCACTTTACTCACTTCGAGCATAGTACAAAGTACAGTTGCAATTCTCCCTCATGTGACGCTGGGTGCACGTGAGAAAGCAGTTGTTCCTTGTGTAAGGCTTATCTATTGTCCGATTGTTCTCAGAACCCAGCGTATTTCCCTTGCCAAATATACATTTTCGTCGTTCCTACAATTATGAATAATTAAACTTATTCAAAAATACAGTTTCAAGCATATTTTAAAACAGTCTCAAGGTGGCAATTTTTAAACATTTATGTACATAATCATAGTCAATAATGTCTTGCTCAGCGACTGTCAAATCTGGAAAAATCTTGATAAAGATTTCTCTTTCCAAACCGAAACCAGTTCCCATGTGCGTAATCCGCGGTGCATCTGCTGGAGTGTGCAAAAGTAGCCTTACCCCAAGAGAATCTTGAGATTGGCAATATCCGTTGTCAACATCTGGATCAACAAGGACTGACCTAATAATTATTAATTAATATAAATGAGCCATTATGTACGTGTGGGGATAGTCAACTATAAAATGATTCACACTCACAAGCCAAATGTAGTTCCAGCTTGTTTCTGCCTTAATGGGAACTTCAAACTACTGTCGATAATAAATCCGTTTTCATAATCCCACTCATTCCATGCCACTATATCTTCGTATGACCATCCCCGTTCTCGTTTCTCCACGCCAGATATTTCATCACTATCAACAATTTACCAAGATATACACTTCGAATATATTTTTTCAATTCAAGATGGAATTTAGGCTTTGTTACTGTTCAAACAGCATCAATTCATTGGGTATTTTGTTGAAGACACAACACTTCCCGTAATCGGTCAAAATTGGTTTGAAGAGATTGGAGACAATTTGTCTTCACATTGTTCCACGAGCACACCCTCAGTAGTTGACTGCATGGTTGAGTGTGCTGCAGAATTTACCATCGATTAAAGAATATCTAGTAAATCGCCATAAAGAGATTATAATTTCTATACCGTACATCGTAAATGAATTTTACTATGCCATTCAAAGAATTTTGGGAAGGCGGCTTGTTAGACATCGTCCCAATCAGGATACTCTTCCGGTCTGACTAGCTGCATCCGCCTTAAGAAACTTTGTCGAGATGTGCATATTGAATGAACCAACCGTAACTTCTCAATTATCTCTCCTTTATTTACCCCACTCTCAAGTTGCCTGAAAAGCAATGTAGTGAAAATCAAGTGTGCATGATTTAAAAATTCAGTCAGGGTTTTAGTTGATTAAACGTACTCGATTAATTCCATTATTTTCTGCTTTGAGAACAAGCTTTTGTTGCAGATCGTAACGGCAGGAAACGGAAGTCGATAAGTTTCTTCTTCTGTGGGATTAAAGGTGACCATCACCGGACTTTTGTTGTACCGGTCCCATACCTGAGCAATCATATACCCAGATGCGCACAGTGAGGAAATAAATGCGCCTACCCAAAATACCCTACGACACATGGGAAAATATGCTTTGGTAATAAGCGTAGATGATGTTTTAAAAATATATGAATTACCTCTCAAAAAGGCTTAATTTCTTCCGAGACAAGTACTTCATTCCATGAATCGCTGATGATCCAAAAAATTCATGCAGCCACGAATCGGGTGCCGGTTCCCAATACAGCCATTTTCGTGCAGCGGAGGATATGCGCAGAAAAGGATTTTTATCATTCTCAATTTTTTCTGAATGTTCCGCAAAAAGTTCATCGTAGTTTGGAAAATTATCTGGAATTAGAAACATTACGAAACAAAATATTAAATTGCTCGAGTTTTATTAGTTAGTGCTACTTATGAATGTGAATCTGACTTTTCCAAAGAGTGTAATGTTCAAATTGCGACATTATTTCAGACGAATTCTGATTACTGAACACTAGAGAAGAGAAATATAAAGTGCCCTTTTGCGTTGTTCCACTTTGGCAATACTGAGGTATAATTTACAACCACCCCAAAACTTACTCCAGAACCTTTGTAATTTAGTCAATTATAGTTAAGTTTTGGTAATTTTACAATTTCGATGAGGGATTAAATTTGCATGTTTGCTTGTATTTAAAATAATTTGCAGGTGTTACTGCTGTAGATCTATTTAGCAATTCATAAAAAAATCGATGAGTGAATGCAAACAACGACTCATAAAGTAAATGAAAAGTAAACAAAGAATGTAGGTAATTCAGCTTGCCACGAAAAAGAGACATCTTTGAGAAGGAGATAGACGTACATGCCAGACTTACATAACTCCTTCGGAATTTACTAGATGACTCAAGCATTCTTGCTGACAAGTTACGTATAGAACCCCGTAACAAAAAACTAGATCTATGTAGATAATCCCCATTCAGGAGATATTAAAATTCTGCACAAAAACATTAAACAGTAGCTTAATTTTGGATGAAAATGACTTGTCAACCTTCCTAGTTCCGGATATGGCGAAAAGAATCAAAGTCAAACCCACACTAAAATTGATATTCTAAAAGAAATGCAGCAATGCATATTATCTTTATCAACACATTAGTCACAATAGCCATATATTTTACGTACTGCAATTTACAATATCAATAAAATGATGTAATTGTGTGTGACTCCGACTCTAATCACCTTGTGCATTGCATTTTACAACAGATAAGAAAGCAGTTATTTTTTGACGAGGAACAATCTTTTTTTTAAATTGACCCTATGATTATGTATGTACAATAAAAATTCTGTACAAATCTACATTACAACATTCTTTGCTATAACAGTATTTTGACCACACTCAACAAAAATGTCATATGCCTACATGTGCATCGTCACATATATTATGCAAGTGCATAATGTATCATCTTCGTTGCCAGTAAACTTTACAAATATCTACCCTTTCGGTTCCGGTGATGAATTTACCATACTCTAGAACATAGAAAAATTAAAAACTTAAAGTTGCATGTTTAAGCTGTGAGCATTCATTTTTCATGCCTTGATGAATTAACGAAGAGCTATCTTGACAAAATATATTTTACGTCATATTACTGGCCGAGAGCCCCAGATCCGAGAAGCACAGGTTCTGTTTACGTTTGGTTATTTAAATATCTTGAGCTTTTGAGATAAGATGCAAAAGAAGTGAGCTAGAAGTTTATTACCTCTGAAATTAATTTGCTCTGATTCTAAACACACTGGTTACCTAATAAGTAGATAATTTTAGAAAACAAAATGTGGCAGCTTGGACCCCCCGTAGGCAATGAGGTCTTTCAAAATTATTCATGAAATCATTGGTGTTCTATTAATTATAAAAGTTATTTTACTTGCAAATTCAAATCAAGTCAGTGCAAAAGGTTTAAATCAAGTTTGTGGTGAGGAGTGTGGCACCAATACTTTAAATTTAATATCATCCGAAGAGCAAGACCTTTCTTACTCGGATGAAGGCTTAAGTTTGGAAGTAAAAAATAAAGAAATTGATAGCAAAGAATTGCAGTTACTCGAAGACTCTATCCAAGGAAAACAGGATCTGGAACCTGAAAATAAGCAGATAGCAACCGGAGGAAACACACTTTTGGACGTACTTATTCAAAGACTTCGTCAAGGACTGCAAAATATTCAGAGAAAGCTGCTACAATATTCGGATGTGCAAATTATTGTGATATTGTTGATAATTACTTCAGTTTTGGTGGCATCTGCAGCAATTTTCAGCTTTGCATTTGGGCCACTAATTACAGCCATCGTTTCATTAATTTTCCCATTTGCGGTTCTTGGAATCATAGGCATTCCCTTACTACTCGTTAATCCCCCTGCCCCCGCACAAGCTGTGTACGTGGGGTAATGTGAGAAAGACATTTTAATCTAAAGAAACGGTATTCTTCACACCATTAAATACAAATTTGCTGAGTCGGAAATTGAATCATGTGTTGCAGTTTCAGCTCATTACAATCTCCGTTAGATTTCAAAAAATGGCCGTGAAAATAGAGTTGCGAAAGCAGAATGTTCAAAAGTCAAAAAGTTATTCAAATGTAAAAAAGCTCATCCTATTTTTTTCTGCATTAACAATTTCCTCAATATGGGACTCACCAACAGTGCTGGCTCTTCACCAAGATGACGCATTTTCTCTCAACATCAAAAGCAGCTACTACTTACCCACTAGCACAAAGGCAGAATCTCAGACGACAGCGCGTCTTCTAACGGTCACGAAAAGGTCTCTGCAAACCAGAACCACATCCACCGTTAGCCCATGGCCAAGTCATAAGTTCCTCAGGTCTGTCCTCTCTAGAACTGACAACGTGGTCACAAACAAGAGACGAAGTAGGTCAAAGTCATCACGCCAGAGTCAACCTCACGGAACCGCTGCACCACCTCCACCATCATACAAGAGCAACTCAACCGGAAAGTCCAAGGAGCGTACGCGGACCTACCTGCAGGGAGATGTCACCTTTCGCAGAAATCACAACAAACGTAACATGAGACCATTAGCCAATTACGAAAGAAAACGCAAAAGGAGTGGGTCAGCGGAAGAGTATGTAGCTCCTACTAGTAATAATAATGATAAAGCCGAAACGTCTCCGCAGCTATATGAATCCAACGAGGTGAAATTAACTGAAGGCGGACTCTTCATCTTCCCACAAAACGATAATGCACGATCTGTGACACCCCAGCCACTCTTTACAGGAGGCAATAATGGAGCCAAAAATTTCTCTCGCAGTAGTCTGCAGCGCCGAGCTTCTCATTCATTAGTCATGCCGAAAGCGGATGAAAATTCCGGAAAGCAAACAAAAGACCCATTATTGCTTCAGAGGGAAAGGAGAGAAAATATTACATTATTGTCTAAGGAGTCCCAGACAAATTCAAATTCGAGTGGTAATGTAATGCATGAAAATTCTGCGAATCATGAATATTCAGCGCAAATTAATAGCCCCCAAGTTGGCTTTCAGTATGAGATAGTCGTCCCGCCTCCTTCCCCACCATCAACTTTAATGCTTCCAAAAAAGCAGAATATGACTACATCGCTTTTGCCTGCTCCTTCCATCGCCAGCACAACAACTTTTATAGCACCGCTGTATGCAGTTAATTCAAGTGGAAGTGGTATCAACAAGACAACTCCCATCTCAACAACAACTTCAGCTGTCATCAGGGATAATGGAGGGAAACAAGTAACTGATGATGCTACCACTCCGACCACATCCACTTCACCTCCTCCTTCTTCATCACGGGTCCAAACACTGGGAAATAGCGACACTACTGATGCTGCTGTTGTTGCAGCAACAACAAAAGTTCCAAAGCTTTTCCAAAACTTTCACTACAACAAAAGCAGCGGAATAATTTCACCAAATCCACAATATCCACATTCACCGCCCACGCACACGGCCCAATTAAATGCATACTTGGGCAAAATGAATGAGAATGGTAGTGGAAATAGTAGCAAAAAGGGTACTTTTGGCACGGTTGCTTCACCGAGCCAAAAGGAGAAGAATAATGTGAACAAAGCTCATATAGAGATTAAAAGGAAAGGTCTATCCCCGATAAATCACAATTTTGGCAATGTGCAGAGAACAAAACCGTCTTCTCCAGCTTTTTCGCAAGCCCCCCATCTCAATTTCAAAGATAACTTGACTCATGTAAACACACATTTGAAAGCTACTTTAACGACACCAAACTCGTGGAAATCCCAGCCCACGCAAGCATCCTCCTTTCTTCCACGACCACCGGTGACTTTGTCAGATCTGCAAAAAGAGAAAGGCCACTCTCCTTCTTTCGCTCAAGGAGCAACGTCAAATCAACCTTTTCAACATGCCCCCAACACCAAATACTGGAATCACCAGAAGCAAAAGAAGCTCAATCCGAGCACTAATAACAATCATAATGACCTGTTTGCCAGTTCAATTCAAAAGAAGTCAGGTCTCCCCGTGGGTGCAAACCAGACAACCTTGATTCGGAGAAAAAACATGTTTACCGTCGTCAACAGAGCGGAAGCTAATCCGAAAATTCGGGTAGAAGCTAATAACGTTACGTCCCCTGTGAATGGAATGAACTCGAAATTGAATCGACTTAAATTCCCTAATCCAACTGGAGCGGGGCTATTACCAGGAAAAGACTTTTATGACAGGACCAATCAACTTGAAAGGCCTGAAGTAATGACTAGCATCCTCACAGGGCCTGATCGATCATCATTATTACCAGCGGCAGGGCAAAACGTAGGTGGGCAATTGTATGCTGCAAAGGATAATGACTACTTTGACGAAGATGATGCTCAAATCAACTTGCATCATTGGATAGAGTCAGAGCAAGGTCATTCTGTCAGCTATTCCACGGAACTGCCAAGGTTCACCAACTTAACCTGGCCGTATTACATTACCAGCTCGGAATTTCGTAACAACGAAACTGCGACTGGTGGGGGAGGGGGGCAAGGCTTTGTTCGTGGTGGGAGTAAATCTGACCTTATGTCGTCGCCAGCATCTACAGGCCTTGCCGTTTCCTTCTCGAATACACGAGGAAAAGAGAAAATCCAGGATTTCAATTCCCAGTATGAATTTTATATCCCATCAGCTTCCGCTGATCCTCAGCGGAATCCAATTTTGGTGGCGAAAAAGTATAATAATGCAACAGCGACAGAAGTTTATATCGACTCTGTGAGTCCAAAGCCATCTACTCAATCCTCGAATGTGAAACACAATAAACTGTCGCTGGGTGAGCAACTGAAGGAGGAAGCTGTTAGCACAAGGGACCAGTTGAAACAAACTCATCATAATAAAGGCGTAATCAAACATAGCCACTGGGGATCCAACGGAGTGAGCATTAGGCAGCCTCAAGAACCCACTGAAAAAGTCAAACAATCATTTGATTCCGGGCTCAAAAAGAATAATAATATCAAGGTTTACGAAAGCTCAACAGGAAATCCAAAGTCATCCACCACCACCAATTCTCCCCATTTTTTCCTCCCATCAGCAATTTCTCATCAAAGCCCAGCAAAGAAGCACTCCTCTCCATCAACTTTCTCTACTTTCACTGCGAGCACACGGAAGCCAAACCGGAGTCCTTTGCTCACTTCTCCTCCTGCACTCCAATCATCCAGCACCAGCTGGGCATTTGGTGGACAAACTGAAATTGCTGGCTTTGCGACCGCAAAAACTCCCACGAATATTTGGTACAAGCCTATAATTAACCATTTTGCTGGAAGCGTTCCATACAATGAGACATCATTGTTGAATGACTACAATAAAGCCATGAATGGGGACGCTAATTCTCTGAATACCGGTGGAAGCCACGACGATGATGATGATGCGATCACCACCACCACCACTCACGGATGGAGCACGAAGCAACCGCCAACGACAAAGCGGAAAGGTTACGTGGGCGAGACTGATGATACCTCGTATGACTATTCCAATAACAACAATGAGCATTTCCAGAGTGGAGGCGTTGATGCTGCCGGTGTTATGAATTCCGGGCAGAAAGGGAGCATCACGGGGCCAATACTTTTCAAAGTGTGGAATTTGGTGGATGGCAAGCTGAAATTGGAAAACCAAAGAGAAATTCCAACTTGGGCTCTGGATGGCTATTTGCTCCCGCAGAGTGGCACCATCCTCAATTTACAACAGCTCCCACCTGCACTCCAGCCAGTCGTGTCGAATGCGATTAATAAGGAAGCGGAAGTGACTAATGTGAATCTTCCTTACGTGTGGCAAAAGTTGCCAATATTGGGCGATATTGATACTGTAACAGTATCATCTAAAATGGGCTTGACTCCGACTGCCTTGTACTCGACAAGGAAAACGCCAAAAGTAACGAGAAAGTCAACGACCAGCACTACCAGTAGCAGCACCAGTACAACCACTTCTACCACGACTTCCGAGCCACCTACTGAATTATCTTTCGAGGATGAGAGTAATGAACTTAAGATTCCACACGTTGGCAACACCGGAATTGGATGGAGCGGTGAGCATAAGGACAAGGAAATGATGGGTGGTAAACGACCAATTTCAATTAATTACGTGTTGTGGAACAACCCGGCGTCGATATATGGTCAATCTATTATTCTATCAACAACCAACGCCTCAGCTTCTATTATCGCCTCGACCCACGCCAGTGGCCTACTTTCCCTCGAGCCCAATAACTTTGGAGGAAACCATTAAGCCTACATTGCCTTTCACCGCAGTTACGCCCATTGTATCAGTGAAAGCCCCGGAAAGTATCATCAGCTCCACTACATCATCTCCACCACCATCACAGACTATAAGCCAAGAGAAATTGGAATTGCTATTCCAAAAATATTTTCAACATTTTATCACTACACCGCAAACACCTGCTGCTACTTCTACGACCACGCTTTCAACACTTTCCATCTTTTCCAATGAAGGTATTCAGGGGAAATGGGCTTGCGGGGAAAGAAACAGAGATTAGGATAAAATTAATATTTTAAACTGGTTAAGGGCAATGCGTGGGCGGATTAGAAAAGTGTCGGGATTCTTTAAAGCGTCGTGGCTCATTTATTTAATGCACGTGCAGATAAAATATTTATATTCCTACATACAACATAACAGGATTTTCTTGCATCGGCTTATGTACATTTTCCATTTGTCTTGGGATGCGCGCAGCCTTAAGCAACTCGTAAAAATTCTGCACGTGTATTAATGCTGTAGTATTTCCCGAAGCGTTGACAAAAGTAATCTCAAATATGTGATATTTTTGTCCTAACAGTTGTTACGCAAGGTGAAAGCTATGGAACGATCTCGGCAAATACAGAAGCTTGGAGCGATCTGAAAAAGATTAATCCTACGACTAGCCTCAGCAAAGCAGAAAACAAATATTGTGAAGGGTAAGATGATCTTATTTGTTTCTCGTGTATACTTTTTCTTCCGACGAGTTCAACTTTTCATATTATAACCATGTTGATTAGATAGCCTCAGTGAAAAGGCCGCAGACCTTGAGTTCCTTCAACTACTGGCGTCTATTACTGCCATAATTAACTACCTGAGAAACCAGGAAACGCCTTTGGCTTCTTCTCAACAACAACCATTCTCCGATTCTCCAAGCTCCATTCCTGCCTTAACCACAACGACGAATGAACCATACGGAGTCACTAATGACATGACGCCTCCGCATAAAGATCAGCTTTGGGCAACCGTTTATCCCTTGTTCCAGCATTACTTGAATAATCCCAATTTCACATATATTCCTCCCAATAATAGAGTACCATCATCCGCTAATCCTTCTCTGGCTGACTTTTCCTTTACATCCATCTCGCCAATTTTGTCAATGACGCCCACGTCTCCATACCCTATCCCATTGACAGAGCCTCCAACGGGAGGAACTACTGGCAGCAGTGATTACTACACGCGATACAATCATTACCTAAGCTACTCTACTTCTGGAGGAAGAAGCTCAACTGCCCCTCCATTGGCAAATTCTGAAATCATCATAACACGAGTTCCCAAGCGCAGGGCCACAACAACCACACAAAGCCACCGTTCAGACGAGAAGTTAGGAGCTCATGAAGATGATCAGATTGACATGAAAGCAGAAAAGTTGAAAACTCTGCTGCTCATCAAAAAACTCAAGAAGAAGAAGAAAAAGCTGGAAAAGAAGAAGCAGAAAAAGAAGGACACGCTCACATCAGCACTGATTGGAGCAACGCTACTAAAAAAGGTTTCCAAGCCTTTATTACACGTTGTGAAAAAGCCTTCTAAATACTGGCTCGACTTAAAATTCGACATTGACTTTTACGACATCATCAAGAAAAAGTTGTTATATTTCATTGCGTACAGATATATGCCTGTAGCTCTAGTCCTTGCTTTTGGTCTGATACCGGTAGCCCTAAGTTTGGTGCCGCTCTTGTACAAAATTTGGTGGATGAAATGGAAAAAGCCCAAGTACATTAAGGTTCCCGTCCCTCGCCCATATCCCGTCCCTGTATTTAAGCCTCCGCCACCTCCTCCTCCATACAGGTATTTTAGTGATGATCCCGGTCACTCCCCTCCGGAAACTCAGTTTCAATACGGACCGGAACATGATGAGCAAGATATCATTCACATTGACTCGGCAATTCCGCCACAACGGCCACTTGTTGTAGATCATCATTACGCGGCAGACACGAGTGGAAGGGATCCCGAGGAAAGTCGAAAGGGGCATGTGAATCCGTACAGAAAGGACTCCCACCTCCCTCCAGGAGAAGGTGGGGGCAGTGGTGGGGAAGTCGTAAACAGTTTCAATTATGATTATATGAGACACTCAACTCCCACTCAGGACCAAATAAGTTCATACACGCAGCACGGCTATGAGCACAATAATCGTAACCCAGTCCGGGATCAAGAGATTCACGTTCATCTTCATGATGAAGACGAAAGTAATTACCATCCTCAAGTTTTACACGCCACCCACTCGCCTCCTTTAATGGAGTATACGAGCTACTACAGGAAAGACTTGCAGCCGTATCCAGCATCAAAGCCTTGGGAAGTGGGATATGACATTGGCGAAAAGCTGACGGAGATGACGAATAAACAGGACATGGAGATTTTGAAAATACTCATGGAGAACAAAAAGGAAAAGATAAATAAATTATTGGACATGTGGAAGCTGGCCAAGTACGGAGTTAAAATGGCTTCAGACACTGCTTCAAACGTTGCCTCCAACGTGGCTCATACTGTGATGGGAGGACTAATGAGCGCCACTACGCCATTATCCGCAAAAAGGAAGCGGAAGAAGAAGGCGGAGGAGGAGGAAGAAACGGAAGCCCTCGTTATCGGCAAGTAGTAGTGATCAAATGTTAGATACTAATAGGTAGGGAAATTTATTCAGCAAGAAATCAGTGTGACTTTACAGGAACGAGGTTTTTTGTACGTATTTTGTAGATAACATGTTTATGCCTGGTAATCTGATCAAGAAGATTTTGAAAGAGGTTATGAGCTTTGTAATGTATGTATAGGAATTTATGTACATATGTACTATAACGGTGCCATCCAATGATCCAATGTACGTCTTTGCATTTTTGATTCGTTAGAAAGAATCACGTTTGTTATAATGTTATTCGGTGCGGAGAAATAAAAAAAAGTTTTGAATAAACATGCATGAATACGCCTACGCACGGACACGTGCACGAAGACAAAAAGAAACATTATTGTGAAAGCATACACGGTTGACTTGAAGTGCTTTGCCCTGCCGTAATACGGATTCCGTTAGGGAAGTCATGACATAAAGTAATGCAATACAGACTGAAAATGAAGCAAATATTCCAAACTTCCTGAAAAAATTCTGGACCACTTTCTGTCATGTTATTGCTTTGATTAATTTGTACGCTTTGTTAGAATCATGCAAGTCTGAAAATGAAATGTTGGATAAATTTGCCCCATTGACAAAGTAGGTTTGATTTTTAAAATTTATCTCTTCTGTTGAGATATGCAAGTAAAAGGCAACAACTGAAATAAACTAGAGAGCATTGGATAAACTGGATACTTCCCATCTTGGCTCCTCAAGCGACAATCTACATAATTTAAAACTTAAACTATTCATCCAAAACAAGTTGCCATTCATGAATTTGTTGGTTTTTCATGAGTTCATCGTATTTTTTCATGTTTGTCTGACGCACATCATCCTTGATATTGGCTGCTTCTTCCATATATGTTCATGTTGTGTAACCATCAATAAAGGTAAAGGAGGTCATTATGATGCTGTTAGTATTGACCACTGCTATACCGTACGTGCTTACATTTCTATTGTTAAGCTGAATATTTTACTGAGACTATGAAAGAAAAAAACCTTCTCAAGAGGATTCTTATCTCGTACATGTTGCGGCATCAAATTAAAGTTTCTTTTGGCAAATGACTGGCTTATTCCAATTTTTTATTAGATAAGATTGAAAAGAAACATTCGATTAGTTCATTAGATTAGAAGTTTAAAGGTTATTTGAGTGATTACACTTCTTTCATGTTCATCAGCTCCAGTTTTGCAAAGCGTCCATTTTCTTGAAGAAAATAAGCAAAGGGAAGAAACAGTGTGAACATCAAAATGTGCAAATGAACAGAGAGGTTGTGTAAAGGACTCTTCTGTTCCGAATACCTATATTTTGATCCAAAAGTGTTCACATTTCCACTGCGAATTATTTCACATCTGCCGATATCGTGAATTGGTTACCTAACCTTAATTTTTGCACTTTGTCGATTTGAAAAGGGTTTTGCAAAACGTCAAACGTTTCAACACCTGCTGGTTCTGATTTTCTCGGAAAAGTGATTCAGCCTCAGTGTATCTAAATACTCATGCTTGGTGCCTACAAAATGAATACGCTTTGTTTCACTTTACCTGCCATCCTCCTGCTGGTGAGCCATGGATTTGCTGCAACTCCTGCAAGAGGTGAGTACTGAGTACCACATGTTTGGGGCGTGCATGAAATTATATTTTTGCATCTGGCGTCTTAAGCACATTTGACAGATGAATGATTTTTACAAACATCAGGTATGCAAACATCTTGCAGAGAAAGTGTTTCTCAAAATTCATAAAAATTTCAGCTTGTTTAAATTACCTACACGTAAATATCTGCAAAGTTGCAAACTTGTCATTACGAAATAACACATACTTGGCCTTGTCCACGAATCGGAACATTATTACCGTATTTTATTACAAAAATGCTTTATAGAATAGAATTTAGTTAATACCAGCCATTTTTGGGCTAACGACCCGCGGAACAATTTACAGCATAATTGTTTAGAAAAGAATGGTTCATGAAGAATTTTACAATTGCATTTATAGGATTGTAAATATATACTTATCAAGTTTGCAATTAGATTAATACGTTTGCAAATATGATTAATGCACAGACTAGTATACGCTAAAGTGCCTATGCTCTCTGGCAGATGGAACACGTTGTGAGCTATAACTTGTGGCAAGCCAACTCATGCCATAAACTTATGTATATGTACATATTGTATTGTAATGATTGGTGAGCAGTTCATCCTGATACTTGAAAATTTAAGCATCACATATAAACACATTTACCATTATGAAAGTCTTCTTTGATAATGAACGCCTAATTGAATTCTTTTAAAGACTCTGTGACAGACGCTGAGCTCCAAACGCTATCAGAAGCTTTACTTGCGGCTGATGTAAATAACTGCGCCAATCTTGTTACCGTCAATCAGCAACGATCCACATCCTTCCACTCACACGCGGACAATGCCCCTTTGCCGTAAGACTTTTGAATTTACCTTGATTATTAAGTTGTTCCAAACTGCTTAGAAAAAAAACAGGAAAAGGGAAAAAAGAAAGCTAACAATAGCATTTTGTATAAAATCCGTAAACTTTACAAAAGATGACTTCCTGTTTCGTAATTATTGTCTCCAGACTTTTCAATAAATGAGATTATCCCACCCGTATCCAACTAGAGCTGTCATGTTATAAAACTACCTATTTCTTTTCACAAAGACTTTTGACAGTTCAGCCGACGGCCTACACCAAACCAACAATAGCAAAGCTTCTTCCTCTCCACAATAACTATGTGGCCGCTGTGGGTGACTCCGAAGTTGTTACATCCCAGGAGACTCAAGAGGAAACAGAATTCCTGGATGTAATTCTGGCGACTAGTGTCATGAAAAAGGCTGAGAAGTTTCTCGTAGACAAAGGATTTATCGTAAGGAGGACGCGCCTTGCAAATGGAAATTACCGAACGAATGAAAATGCTTTTCGCAACGCTATCCATCAGATCTGGTAATACCGAAATAGGCAAAAAGATTTTTAGTAGATTTGGAATTCTTAAAAATTTAACTATATAAACATTTTTGACCAAAGCAGTTATATAAGTTGAAATTGAATCACTTTTTGAACACAAAGTATTTTCTGCTTTAAAAATTTTGCGACATTTTTAGGAGTAAACATGTAGGATTTACATGGTAGGAGGAAATAAAATGAAATTGGTGTGTTAGACGAATGCATTTAAATGTAAGCCTGAACGTCGCTGTACAGCAATTTTTCTATGAAAATGTAGAAATTTTTATGTTGCAAAACCTAGGTTCGGACTCTACAGTCGAGACAATGGACCGCTTGGATCATCCGGATTTGAAGTATTGAGAAATATTTCATTATCGTAATCATTATACTGATAATACGTACTGGAGTGCCGATACACGCCATTTTAGCACAGAGTTGAAATTGTGTAGATGCTGATGAAAAGTTTAATGTGATTGCTAAATCTCTATTTTGAGAGAATATTGCAAATTTTTGCTTTCTGACAATTCCAGCATGTATTCTTGGGCGAGATAAAACAGCAAAAGGTGCAAGGATTTCACAACTGGGTTTTCTTTAGCAAGGAAGAATTAAACAACAATCTAAACTACAAGGGGCGCATTGGTCAAGCAGTGTCATTAGGAAATGTGAGTAACACAAGTAGTTATTTTTAACATTATCTTCATTGTTGAATATTACGGAACCAAAATTTAAATTATTTTTAATACAAACATTAGATTTTATTTTGTGAAATACATTAGACAAAGAAAAAAAATCCTATAAAACTTTCATTTGAATCACTCAAGCAAGCAAAGTTCTACGCAAAGAAAAATCAGAATATGATTATTGTTTGTTTTACAAATATCCTTTTACAGTATGATAGCAAGGCACAACAGCAAGAATTTAGAATAATGCAAATAAGAGTAAGTTATACCTAGTAGGTATTACCTACTACCTATTGTATTTGATACAAAAGTAGAATTACAAATCCTACCCTCCTGTTCCCTTCCCGAAAAATCTTTTGTACTGCAAAAATTATTGACATTTGTAGGAGTTTTATACTCAACACAGACATTTTAAATGCAGACAAATGCCATAAAACGGATACGTCATTCATATTCTCTGTATGTCATAGAAAGCAATAGATTATTGGATAAAAACTTAAACATGCATTTATTTTTCAGAAAGGGAAGATTGTCAAGCACAAATTCGACTGGAAGCAGTGGGAGAAGCCAATCAGCAGATGCCAGGCCGGGATCAAGATGTCCNAATTGCTCTTTACACTGTTTGCTTCTATGCCAGGCCGGGATCAAGATGTCCTGTCAAATTGAATGGAAAAGATGTCACCATTCAGACCCATTACAGCTACCGACAAGGAAAACGATATGTTGGTAGCGCTTTTCCGGATATTTAATTTTATTTAAAGAATATACAAGCCAAAATATAAGAATTAAAGTTATGCTGGGCATGTATGCAAATTAGAGTCTGATCATTTTTCCCTTCTTGTTCAAGTAGTTAAAGGTCTGTTGTTTATGTGCAAATTCGTTGGTTCTTTTGTTTGTTGATGCTTGTAATGTGAATAATAAAACAACTCCAACAGGAAATGTAACGTAAAATGCATATCCCGACTTGGACCAGTTTCAGATTGCCCCGTTCATAATGACAGTAGATGTATTGCTTTTAAATCGATTCCTGACTGATCTTCAGCATTAAATTACCATTACCAGAGGACGAATCATTATTTTTAATCTGAATTCGAAATTGTAAATGCAGTTAAAACTGCCATTTCCCGCATGTTTGTGATAAAATAAAATGTGAATTGCCCCTCACCATAATTAAAGCAAAGACCATATAAAAGTTTTATGATTTCAAAATCTTGAAAACTAGCAAGGAATTAACCATAGAACATTCATATCACGTTGCAGTAAGAGGAAGTATTCCTTCCTCGGCAATATTTTCTGAATTAGCACATCCTTTCAATAAAGCTCACCTGAACAAAAAACATTTACCACCACCAACGGATTTCGGCTATCCGCCTTGAAATAGCTCTAATATCCTGCGAGAGAGCAAGGTGAGGAAAAAATCAGGTAAACAGAACATTTCACACAATTTTTCCAGCAGGGT
>JAHZMY010000463.1:0-12248 GCA_027743915.1 Seira sanloemensis
TGCAAAGAAAAAAGTCAAAGGGCCAAAAAACTTCTCATAAGACAGGAAAGGAGTACATACACCGAGTGAAGAGTTCTGTGGAGGACACGGCCATAAAATTTTCTCATTCTTAAAGAAAACGTATGCAGGCAGCAATTTTCAAAAATATCTACTAAAGGCTGAAGAAATCGTCTTAAGCAAAGGCCGTGTTTGTAGAAACCATTAAAAACTCGTGGTACGAGTGAACCCGGTGAACTTTTAGATTACTCAAGACTCAAGGTAATCCGAGTTTATATTTTCGAGCTAATGAGATTTGCATATATGTATATATAAGTACATTATATAAAACATTGGATTAATGCAAACTGAAGTGAACGGACATTTTTACAAGGGGATGCCTGCTGATAACAGAGGAAACAAAAAAGTTACAAGCTCCTCTCTCTGAGTTATCAAGCTTTTTTGACGACATTCCCACAGAAAGGAAATTTTGTAAAAGATCTTTCATCTTAGAATCCTCGTTGGCACAAGTTGTTTCCGCCACGGAGCAAATGGATGAATGCGAATTGGGAAGAGGGGTACAATGATTCTTTGGCTAAGCTCTCGAGTAAGATGCTCAGTAATGTAGTAATAATATGCCATGAATATGAAACACGATGAGTGTTGAATGATAATCCGCTGAGAAAGGTAAGACTTTATAATTTCTGAAGAAGGAGCATATATAATGAAAAAGCTATGTATAATGCCCTTGGTCTTTATCAAAAGTAGGATAAAATCATTTCATAATTAAGTATTCCGTGCAAGCTTTCCGTGAACAACCCGAAAAGTTTGTTTGTGCGTACTTTTGTAAATACTTGGGTGTATTATTCCTGTTTCATGAATTTAAATGAGATGAGTGCAAGCACTCTTTCATTATTAAGAACTCCACTTACACAATTTCATACTTCAGTACCCGTAGTGAGAGTCAAGTCTCTGACTCTTGTCAGAGTCCCTTGAACTTCCTCCTCCCATCCTGAAACCCAAGTTTCAGCTTCATCGACTAAATTACAATCTCATAAAGTTATTGAATAACTCTATATTATCTTTGAAACTATGAAAAGAGATAAAAACCATAGTGGGTACAGGATGATTCTGGGGATAGAGATCATTAAAAATGTCAACTCTTTCCCGAACACACGCCTCCTGGCCCCGTTTCTTCACGCTTGGGAAGTATTCCTGCCAAATAGACGTCTCATTCTTTCCATGTAAGTTGAGATGGCACAACAATATCCTGCAAATTTCACCAGAATATAATATCATGAGCGTTTTGTTTGAATAAGATAGGATATAGCTCGGGAGCAAAAAGAAAGTGATATTATTGCAAGGTATAGAAAAAAGTGCTAGATGCCTTCTAGGAAAAAAGACGTACAAAGAGAGACACAGCTCTTGTCTTTTACTTTCAGACACTTTTATCGAATTTCCATTGTGTGCACAAGAAGGTAGAAAATATATACGTGAATAAATACATGCATCAAAGTTTGTAGAGCATACATAGTCAAAATAATGAAAACATTCTAGATGACTCTCTTGTCTTGTCACACTGACTCTTTTGTGTGGAACGAAAGGTAAGAATGTAATACAAAATAGTTGAATCGTGAACATGAATCACCTGAGAATTTTTAAAATTGCTGTACATGCATATATACTCATGACGTGATTGAAACGAGACGGATACAATGTCACTATTTAATGAATACAACCACTTTGATG
The DNA here is from genome assembly GCA_027743915.1 of Seira sanloemensis. Taxonomy (NCBI): domain Eukaryota; kingdom Metazoa; phylum Arthropoda; class Collembola; order Entomobryomorpha; family Entomobryidae; genus Seira; species Seira sanloemensis. The sequence goes on from JAHZMY010000463.1 coordinate 1,726, forward strand.
AGAGACTTTCACTCTCGATGTTTCCGAGATTTCTTTTTTTTGCATCTGGCATCAAATACCTTATTTTATCTCAAAAGCCAGGAGGATAAAAAGTGCCATTGATAAGAAAAAAACTTTTTCAGGGTTTTTAATGTACTGAAGTATGTAGAGCTCGTGCATTTAATTTTTCATTGACTTACTTTCCGCTGGGAATGTGAGTTTTTTCTTACTTTCGCGGAATGGAACACAACATCGCGCCCACCCGTTAGGAAGAAAGCAATATGAGAACTGCTACGTAACGGCTCTGAGAGCTCTGCGTATTTGCATAACTGGCTTCCCACGAGTTCCTAGAATTATCTGATCCCCCTCTGCTGTTTGATTGTGATTATTATGATTCATTATAACAAGGCCTTCCAATGAGAATGACCTTCAACGAAGAGAAAAAGTTTTGCGCTGGGAATAATATTTGCATTTAACCTCTTCTTGAAGCAGACTTTCTTGTCTCTCAGTTGAGCTGTTGAATTTTAAAAGGTTGCATGGAAAGGTATAATAATAATGAAATAGCGTGTTATCCCTCCTGCCCTGCATGAAAATCCTCCTTGAATAAGTTTTGATTCGCCATTTTACTCTCTGTTTCAGTTTTCGCATTGTGCTCCCTGAACTTTTGGAGACGGGGAACGTGATTGGTGACATATTCTAAGGGGTAATAATGATAATTCCCCAACAGTGATATTTGTGTGTATAAGTAAATAAACTAGGTTTCATCTCGCACATAATATTCCACTACTGCTATGCTTTAATCTGATCTCTCAATGAGAGCTTTGCAAGAGATGAAGTGAAAGCGGAGAAAACAAAAGGAAAGCATTCTTTTTACTTTACTCCCAAAACCCGACGGAGAAACTATGTGATTTCACTCTGGGGAAAGTGTAATGCGGTGAAGAGGCAAAACAAAGGGGAAAAGTTGACATGAGATATGCATCCAGGGAGATCCAAGAGATTGCGTGGGGATAATTGCTTGAAGAAGGAAAAAGGGCGAAGAATGAAGAAAAACGCGGCAAGAGCATGCCGATGGTGGGGCAACAGCTTGAATTAAATTAAGCAAATAATGAGTTAAAATAAACACTCGACACAAGTGGAAAACTATCTCATCCTTTTTATGTTGTGTGTGTGTGCTTTTAATTACTTCCCATAATTCCACCAGTAGTGAGAGAAGAAGCTTGTTCCTGGGCCCTCATCCCTTATGTTTTCAGAGAAAGTGTCCTGTTCCGTTTGTTATTTCTCTTTGTTAAATCATCATCACTTTGCAAAAAAAAATCATGGTCAAACAACGTGAGTGAAGCGAATAGTGCGACCTACTTTCCTCTCGCGCGCTATCTCTCCCCAATTTAAAACCATATAGAAAATTATGTAGGTAACATCTGTCTCGGCTTTTGAAAAATTGCGTTTTGTTCAGCCCATAAAAAAGTGAAAAGCGAAAGGAATTCCAGGAAATAATAGTTGAGTGTCGTGTGGACAAGCATATAAGTTTGGTAATTATGACGAGTTTTATGCCACTTTTTACTACCAATATTATCCCCACACGTAGACGGTGTTGGGATGTGCTCGGAATACAGAATCAAGCTTTTTGGTGCAGTACTCGAGTGAGACCATTGAGAAACGTGCCTTTGTGCCGGTCATTATTACACCCAAACATCTGCCTCTAGATAATGAAGTGGGGCTCGAAAAGAGGTGTTCAGGGAAATGATGGTGAATCACCTGCTTCATAGTTCTCCCCGTTAAATTGCCTGAGAGCCACACTAGATTTTTAATCTTGAGACGAGTTTTTATGCCAATCAAACTTTTCAAAGAAATATAGGTCTGTCACTCATCGTAAAGCAACGAACAAACGAATTTATATATGAGTGGTGTAAAATAATGTAATATAATGATGACACGAGGATTGCTAAATCTGTACTTTAATGTAAGGATCTAAACATTGTTAAAAATTGTGCTTGAAGAAGACCTTTTTCCTCTATGTTGCAGAAAAATTTCGGCCAGCCGTTCGTCTCAAGGACCACAAGGCATCTACCACATTGGGGATAATCATGTCTGCACCTGAGAGCCACACTAGATTTTTAATCTTGAGACGAGTTTTTATGCCAATCAAACTTTTCAAAGAAATATAGGTCTGTCACTCATCGTAAAGCAACGAACGAACGAATTTATACATGAATGGTGTGAGATAATGTAATATAATGATGACACGAGGATTGCTAAATCTGTATTTTAATGTAAGGACCTAAAAAATTGTTAAAAATTGTACTTGAAGAAGACCTTTTTCCTCTATGTTGCAGAAAAATTTCGGCCAGCCGTTCGTCTCAAGGACCACAAGGCATCTACCACATTGGGGATAATCATGTCTGCATTTATCATTTGCTGGTTGCCTTTTTTCGTTCTGGCTCTAGTTCGCCCATTTGTTCAAGGTGAGTTCAGCTTTTTATTTCATTTTTATAATATATGTATATGTATCTTCTTGCGAGGGGGAGAGTTTTCTATCAGAGTAAATTGCATCTTGACATGCTTTTTACCCAACAAATTGCGTATTAGGACAAGCCCATATATATTTCATTTAACTGACAGTGCGGAATGCATTGTCATAATTTGAGTGGTGAAAAAAGGCCTTGTTTCTCTCCAGCTCGTGTAGATTTTCCTTGAAGGAGGAAAAAGGCTTTCTCCCTCGCTTTAATTCTTTCTCATACTAGTACACATATGCCTATATATTTTTTCATGTGTTTTTGGCATTCTTATTTATGCCCCTTTCGTTGTAGCGGAAATTCCAATGTGGATCAAGCGATGAGTACTACATCCGTAATAAGAAGAAGCACGTCACGAGTAGTGACAGTTCGCTCGGAGGTGTAAACTCTGTGTGTGGCCGCACGGCCAGTAAACAATATTCCTCTGATCAGTTGCAACCTCCAAACTACCAACATGCTCTGTCTTCGCCGAGCCAGAACACAATTACCACGTCCACGATCGCAATCAGAGGGAGTCCGTGGACCACCAGCAATCGTAAAACGTTTGAGACACAGCTCACCACAGATCCTGAGACTGACGTGGATCTCGACGGAGAGGGAGCGGAAGGGGTATCATGGACATAATCAATGTAGACTACGCAGAGATAAAAGAAGGGAAAATTTTATTTTTACGAGGTCAATAAAAATGCTTAAAAATATGTCATGTATGTACACAACACAAAACATTCTTTCAACTTAATGAAAAAAAATCCGTTTCACCCGTGAATCCGTTTATCACAAAGCTTTAATATGGAGCGGGTGAATAAAGGAAAGGGAATATACTGTATGGTCGCGTCATGTACTAATTCTAGATATTTTTTATAGATTTGTAAAGGAAAATTTATTGATAAAACTTCAAGTGAAGCTTTATTTACTTGAGTGAGAGAGAATGTCTCACAAAAAAGGGTGTATTAAATATATTTTACGTGTCGTGTTGTAGGGAATAAGAAACATGTCTATGTATACCGGTGCGAAAATACCGTTAAATAAGTATATCTTTTAGGCTCATTATTCATAATTATGATTATACACATAAAGTAGCTGTAAAAGTAAGCTTATTCGTAAGTACATACCTATATGAATGTGTATGATATCAACTTACGTATATAATTTTTCAGGGTACTAAAATGGAAAAGTATTAATTATCTCATATATATCTACATACATAGCTAAGTAGTATGATTGGATGGTGTGCAGTGAATATCAAAATGTAGAGCATTTGGTGCGTAGACTTAGTTTTATGAAAAGAGTGAACTTGAGCATTTATTGTTACATTTTTAAAGTGTGTTACATTAATGTGCAAACTTTGATTATTGGGAAAATAATAAAGTTTCAAGGTAAAATATTTTTAATGTCCCGCTTGATTCATTCATTGACTTTTCATGCGTTTCTTTTACATCGTTGGTTCATGATGAAACTGACAACATTTTGTGAGTCAACATTAGAAGGCGGAGGAGAAAGCAGTGCAAACATTTATTATTGCAGGTAAAGTGTCCTGATTCTTGTCTTGATTGTCCTTCCAGACGGATTTAAGCAATATTTTAAGCATATAAAATATTTTATTGGATTTCTCCACAACCATGTGCTATATGATGCGGTTGAGCTAATCAAAATCATATGATACGCCAGTCTCTCTTTTCTCAGCGTGAGCCAAGCCCCAATAAATACTGGATTAGGCAACAGCTTCACCGACCACCAACTGATGATGCTAATGAATGTAAAGGAAACCGCAACCAAAATCTAAATAATTGGTGCCTTTGCTTTATGCCAAAGAGGACCGTGTGGAAAATGCAGAGATTATATTGATCAGCGCTTTCACTCTGACAATTATAGGCATATGCATGCCAAATGCGGCGAGTCGCGGGGTCTGTTGTAATTTGATAAAAAGTATACTTATTTGTTAGCACGAGTGCAACTTATGGAGTTTTTCTACAAATGCAGAAATCGCAGTTTCCAGAAATTTCTCCCTTCTCCAAGAGCCAGAGTCAAATCAGTAGGAAAGCTCTTTCCAATTCTCAACATTCGCACTCATTTCCAGGGGAAACTCGAATTGATCTTGTGAATCATTTATTGTCACGTTACACAGCAGACCCATGAGGATTACATCAAAGCTAAAAGGATAGCCGGTATTGCGAAAACTGTCATTATGAAATAAAGACGTATCATGATTTCAAAACAAACTTGCTCATTTTGAGTGATCCCCTGAAAAATTCACCAATGCAATCAGTCATTGACATAAAAGAAGATTGAGCAAGTCCCTGAATGGGATCATTCTTGGTAAAGTTTTATCTGATGGAATTCTAGAAACAATCATGTTGCATTTTACAAGAATACGATACACTCACTTGTAACAATCTCTTTTTTGAAATGTGCAATTTTCATTCCCATAGTCATGAAACAAGATAAGCATTGCCAAATAATCAAACTTTTATTAGCAATTAAGATCTCAATATTCTCAATGGTTACAACAAGGCTGACAAAATTCACATAAAGTACTGCCTATCAAAGATCAATCCGCATCACTGATCTGTAGTGAAACCTCGTTTTCTTGTGCAGTCATTTCACCAGTGGTCAGCCAAGACGCCAGAAGAAGAACTTGAGCTAAATTCTTCATCTCCAGCCAAGAAATGGACTTTAAAGTTTTATCTGATGGAATTCTAGAAACAATCATGTTGCATTTTACAAGAATACGATACACTCACTTGTAACAATCTCTTATTTGAAATGTGCAATTTTCATTCACATAGTCATGAAACAAGATAAGCTCTGCCAAATAATCAAACTTTTATTAGCAATTAAGATCTCAATATTCTCAATGGTTCCAACAAGGCTGACAAAATTCACATAAAGTACTGCCTTTCAAAGATCAATCCGCATCACTGATCTATAGTAATGCCTAGTTTTTTGTGCAATCATTTCACCAGTGGTCAGCCAAGACGCCAGAAGAAGAACTTGAGCTAAATTCTTCATCTCCAGCCAAGAAATGGACTTTCACTCGTCTTTCAGCTAAACAACGGAAAGGGGAGGGCTGACACTGGTCAAAGTCAGGTTGGCCGTAAATGAAAAAAAAATCCTTTAAGGAAAAGCGATTATTTCTTCATTTTCTTTTCTTCTCCGTGTCCCACACACCGCCACCGCATTTTATTATATCGCTGCAAACAAAAGGAGAAAGTAAACATTGCATCCTATCGGAAGTACACGGATATATTTTTATTGCTTACACAGTGACAAAAAAAGTAGTCTGTCGAGTGGCAAAAGACATACACATCTATCTCGAAAGCGTGCACGCAAAGCCCTTGCGAAAGTAAGAGAATGCGAGAGGATCTCTTTGACGTTAGCCTGTGCCGTGCCATCATCATTCTTCCCGAAGCAGGTCTGAATTGTTTAAGAATCTACACGGAATTTTTTTCGATCAAGAAATAACTTTTTTTCCGTAGAAATTCTGCGTTATCTCTTGTCGGACTTGAGGTAAAGTAAGGTAAAGTAAAGGTAAGTCCGTCTTCCAAGAAACTGATATAGTATTTTCTTTCTTTTTATTTTCCTCTGGCTTTCATTGTTTCTCCGTTGTTTTCCTTCCTTCTTTTCAAAGATTAACCTTCAGAGAAAAGGCTTCTGCAAGTAAATACAGGGCACTGAGAAAGGGAAGGGAGAGAGCACGAGACTGGAAGAAGAGGATAAAGTATTTCGTGGAGGGAGATGATCATAGGCATCATTCGCATCATCATCATCGGGAGCATGATAAAGGGGGAAAATGCAGTGAACTGGTTTAGCTCTTATTTACTTTCAGCTGAGTGCCCTTTCCACTTACTGATATTTACTTACTCAAAAAGAAAAGGGAATGAGGAAATTTTTTCCCTTGTAGTTTACCCTTTTTTGCTAATATTCCGCATGGAACGTGAGTACAACGGAATATTGCGGCCTGTCCAATGTGCGTCCGTATTAATGGCCTTTACATGTACATGAAAGGAGAGTTGAAAGGCGAAGCGTACAACGCAATGGACGGAGCTTGAGTGGACTATAAAAATGTTAATGTTTATTATATCATCCTTTACTAAGTTTCCTGTTTAGCAGATTTTTTTTTCTAGCTTTCCCTTGCCCTTCCTCTTCTTGCTTCAACATGACATTTCACTTAAGTAACTTTTATTTGGGTGGAACTACGAAGACTACAACGTAAGACGTGAATATTGGGAAGCTTAAGGACGAAGGTAATGTGTGTTGGAATGACATTTCACTTAAGTAACTTTTATTTGGGTGGAACTACGAAGACTACAACGTAAGACGTGAATATTGGGAAGCTTAAGGACGAAGGTAATGTGTGTTTGACAAACACAGGTAACCAATATCATGAGATTGGTATGACTTGCAGGCTTATACTTTCGATTTGTATACCGTTATTAGGTTTCTCTTACGAAATTCGTTTGATGTAGAAGTAATGATGATGATGATGATGATGATTACCGGTATTACGATGACTTTTGTAAACAAGCGTTGCAAAAGAAACGGAACAATAGCTAATAGGATATGATTGTCGTCGGTAATCCCTACATTGTACATGGCATATCACAGTAATGATGTTGTGGGTGGAGTGGAATTGCCCTGATAAAACGGTTCTAACTGAACCTTTGTGATGAGCAATGTACTTAGATAGCTCCAAAAATAATTTTCAAATGCGACGTTTTGGAAAAAGAACAAAAGATTAATATGTCGAACCGTTTTGATGACACAGTTGACTGACTGTAGAAAGATATAGGAGCCTAAAATGCAATCATCGTATTCTCAAGAGATTGCCTTAAAGCACAAGTCGAACGTTTACCTGGTAAATCTGCTTTCACGTATCAGTTTCATATCAGTTTCAACTTTGTATAAATATTTCTCAAGAATTGTAATATGCATATGTATGCTAATATTTAATTTAGAGAATTTCCTACATCAAGATAAAACAAAATTCGCAATAACCCAAAGTTATGGATGTAAAGTACGCCATTTCTTCAAAAAATTCAATGAGCCATTAAGTGATATCAATGACAATTTTTTACTTGAACTAGGTATATATGTATTCTCACGTATTTACTTTCATTTTCGTTCATGGAATCTTGTCTTCCCCATAATTTTCCAAAATCTTAATATACTAAGACACTTTCTTAGCTTGCAGATAAGCTCCATTTCCTAATAATATTATTCTCGCCAGAGGCATGCCTCCAACCTTTTATCATTTAATATTGGAAGCTATAATATTGATATAAATGGTGTCATTGCATTCCCCTCCGTTTCCTCTTTCTTGATCTCTTTACATGCACATCAATTTCAAGAGAAAACACTTCTTTTCCAAAGGAATACCGGAGAAAGTAGTGAAAAAATTGTCTATACAGTTTTAGCTTGTATTGGTGAACTTGCACGAGTTTCACTTTTCTACGTTCTTTTTCCGTTTCCCCTCCACATTACTTTTTTTTATCTGCAGTGCAATTCACAAAAAATGGTTCTTGTCCTACTTCACCCGAGCATGTTCTTGGAATGTTTTAGAAAAAGCTTGGTTGTGGGCCAGGATTCTATTAAGCAAATATTAGATTTCCTTTTTTCCCTATGTTGTGGTCTCTTTGTCCTATGCTAACGAATTGTTGCCTGTTGCCGTTCCCCTCACTTGAATATTTTCAAAGGCATACAGTCTTTCACCCCTTCCCTTCTATACAAGTATTCCTTCTCCAACGTGGATAGAGGAGGCAGCGAGAAAACGATAAGGCAAAATAATATTGGTGTCCCGATAAGTTTTCCATTTCTTTAATTCTCTGTTCTGCCCTTTCACAGACTCATAATGGAAGGAGGAAGAAAGAGGCTCGGAGACTAGCACAAAAGGGAACCTTTGAACTAGTAGAGAGAAGGATTAAAATGAATTTCATTGAATAATGTCCAGTGTCCCTTAGTAAGTACATATATTGCTAATTGAAAAAAAGAAAAGGGATTATAGTATTTCCCCCTCCGTCGCTTACAAAACAATCAGGAACCGGACTTGAAAGTAAAGCCTTAAAAGCAAATGTAAGAAATCCAACCCGGGCTTTTCTTCTCTTGAAAACGAGACAAGTTTGAAGGAAAATGGGAAATTTATGATCTTGCGGTTGTATGTATGTGTTTTTTTCTTGGCTCGAGAGCACGGCATGTCTTTGAACTTTTTTTTTCAAGAGAAAAAAGTACATTAGATGTTAGACGGATAGGTATCGTTACAAGAGTTGGCTTCTCATGGAAGTAGGGAAAGAAAAAACTTCACATTTTTGTTCTTAATTCTTAAGTCGGTGAAAGGGAAATAAAAGTTGTTTGCTTAAATCCTCGTATGTGTGTACAGGGAGTCGACTAGTTTCAAGGTGATTTTTAATAACATTACAGATCATTGCAGTAACGAGAAAATCCGTTCCGTCTTCTGGGCTATAAAAGTTTACCCTTTCGCCATGGGAGGTCATCGACCATGTCTTCCAAGAGCACTATAATTTATTTTGCTATTTGTTTTTCCCACTATGGCTAGAGCCAGAATGAAATAATAGGAGATGCTAGCTTCCCCTTTCAAAATTTATTTGAATTCTGGGAACCCCTTTTAGAGAAAACTCCATCAGATCTTATGTAGTCAGAGTCTACTCATGTGAAGATCTCACAGGGAGGTAAGATAGATTTTTCATTAGTGTAGGTGGATAGATTCTTGCCAAAGTTTTGTAAACCTCCATTATATTAAAAAAAAGCTGCTAGTATGCATATTAGATTTGCGTGGGCTTTCAAAAAATTCCTCTGCGACCATCCACCCAAAAAAGGCTAACGTATAAGCTTAGAATTTTTTGAGATCAAAATCTGAAGAAACTCCTTCAAAGCTGGGGGAGTATTATAGCTTTTATAACCGTGGAACACGCAGCGATAACTCCAGCATTGAAGAGTTGTACCTTTTTGGAGCAACTTTGAAAACATATATTTCCAAAAGGTAAGTCATGCAAAAATTATGATACATATTAAACAGATAGTGGAAGAGCTTCATAAAAAAGTGCAAGATCCTAATGTGATGGAAAAGCCAGCAGAGAAGCATTATCTGCAGACAGGGAAATTGATAAGTCCGCGTGAATGAGTTTGAGTGAGTAACATGCAGCCTGAATTTTTACAAGACCCTGGCAATCCATCCGGAACGAAAAAATGAAATATGTGCTTTCTGAAGAAATCGTTACCATTTCACCAACTGCAACTATCTGCTTAGTCAAATCTGCAAAGGTTGCAGTGTTGATAAAAAAAGTTTTTTTCCTTAAAAGTCACAAAAAGTTGGAGCAAAATGTGCAGCGTGTGGTAAAGGTGAAATGCGTTCCTAACAGCTGCAGTCTTTTTCAAAGCTGTGTCAATCCTTGAAAATGTCTTATTCTTTCAGCAAGATAGCCAACTGAAGTGAAAGAATGTGAAAGGTAAAACGCGCGTTTACATTATACGAAGGTACTTTCTCCACTCGAGGAAATACAAGACAACCTCCTCCATTTAAAAAGTTTTTATGTTTTTCGATAAATTTTCAAAAAACATACGTTGTAAGATGTTCCCTGTCAGTTCTATCAATGTTACCTATTACCTTTCTATTCCAAACATTTCTGTTGAGAAAAGTATGAGCCATCGATTTCCTCCTCTCGTACTAATATTTGATCGTTCAAGACGCATTTTCCCATCGTCATCGACGTGAGTGGCCGATTCCGTTATTTTTTTAAAGAGAAAATTGGATATGACAAGGTGGCATTTTTATTAGATCTTTGCCATCACCCACCGTGTGCCATACATTTTAGTGGGCCATTCTTCCTATATTGCCCCATCTCCTGAGATCCATCTCATCATTGATTTCCTATGCCATATAGATTGCTCTCTTTTCGTCAGTGGCCTGACACGGAGAGAAGCTGCAGGAGTGGAAAGGGATCCTGGAAAAGGCATAAAGGACGACAGAGTTAACTGAAGGCAGCGTTCTTGCCGAGATATATGATACCTTGAAAGAAG
>JAHZMY010000464.1:0-12217 GCA_027743915.1 Seira sanloemensis
GTGGTGGCGGCGGAGGCAGGTCCGGCATATGATCAAAGGAACACTAATCAAAACCAGGGTGGCAAGCGGACATTACAAGTAACTCCATTGGATATAATTGTAATTGGATTGTTGTACCTCATTACTAATTCATCTTCATTAGTAAACTGAAATTCATCTCCATTTTCTCAGGGCATGGTCCGCCAGCACATAAATGACCTGGACAAGCAGACACAAAGTGACCTGGTAACTTAATTATTAAAGAACCATTAACATCCATATATAATTAACTGCAAATGTCAAAATTGTTTTTCTCGTGTCCCTTAGAAAGTCCTGAGTTACCTTGAAAAGGAGTTGAATCAGATCTTCGGCTGCTACATCAAGCTTAGCTGTCCGCGGATGCGTAGCCCCAAGGTGTTGGCCGAGTGTGACGAGATCAAGGAATGGCCGTTGTACCACCAGGTCATGAAGATGGCCGGCATTCGCCGGTACCCGTACCAAAACTACGCGCCTTCCCCTGTCCGACGCCCTGAGCCCAGCACCACCACCTCCCCCACTCCAGATGATACCGTGCCGTCCGTCGACCTCTTCCAATCGGGCCGTTCGAATCGCCAAGAAAGGGAAATGAGCAACATGGAGGAGGCCGTTGAGGGCGTCACCGACGACGAGATTGAGGGTGACACGTTGTACCAAGCGGCGACCACGCGGAGGCGACAGGGACATGGACATCGGCGAATCCGTAGAGAGTTTGGACACCACAATCATCATCATCACAACCATCATTAAATAGCTAATTGCTGGCTGACTGTTGCAGTGACGGAGTGATATATTTATGGTAAATGCTGAGTATAACTTATTTATGCGATTATGGTAGTGGTCCAAGTTATTCTTGCTGATGTAGGCCAATTACGTTTTATGAATTCAATGTGCCATAGATAATATGCTTTTTTATTGAGAAAATATGTATATGTAACTTTTATAAAGAAAATGCTAACCAATTAAAAACTGCCATTTTTTGTATTTGTACGAGCGCCAAAATGACTCATAATCATTTTATTCAATGTTTTCAGATGCATTATTTCATGCACAGAGAATTTTGATAGGCCGGAAGGCACACATTGTTTAAAAAAAGTTCATCATTAAAATATTGTAAAATTACATTATCTCATAACATATTCAAGTCCATCCTATCGGTGGGCCTAGTCCAAAAGCTTCATCATCCCATCTCATACTTAGTTTACATTTTTAATGATAATGTACAGTAGGTTGGACAATTTACAGCGGGGACTTGAAAATAAAATCATGTGAAATATTGTGAGGAGGAATCGATTCGCATACTCAAGTTCTTATACAGTGAATTGATAAAATAACTATGTAATTCATTATAATCGAAATATTGATGCTAATTAAAACTATGATCGACTCGAAAATGGAGGAAGGGTTTTCATGTTTCAGCGTAATCTTCTAGGTGCAGCTAATACTTCGCGAGGCAGTAGCCACCGGCCGCACTTCGACAGTACTCATACTTGAATTCTTCACTTCCTCCCTTCTTCTCATCATCTCCTTCATTTGGATCTCGCCGTTTGTCGTCATCCTTCCCCCTTGGAGAAATCTTTGGCGAACCGTTGACCATTGGACAATACTTGCGTGTATGAGCATTATCCCCAGTCGCCCCACAAATCTCACACGTTAACTTCCGTAGGATCGGGCAGGTGAACGACTCCATCAACTTCAGTAACATGATTACTGTAAAACTCCGGAGTTTCGTTGTTGCTTCTACAGAAACGGCAATATCCCTTTCCGCGGGCCCTTGACCTCGGGGTGGTGTTGTTGTTACTTTCCTCATAGCCGTACGATGGTCTATGCGCTCTAGGATCAGAGCGAGACGGCCTCGCCGGCGTCCTCCACAAATAATCATATCCCCCGGGATAGTACTCACGAGACAGGAAGCGTGGATCCGCTTCTTCAGCATATTGTGGCAGAGAAGGATCCTGGGAGGGAGCGTTGTCGAACCACTCGCGCAGGAAGGCCTGGGGAGGGGGGTACGTGCCGCTTAAAGAAATGTTCATGAAACCCGTACGTCTTAAGTCCATGGTCGAGTGGTGGTCAGGACCCGTTCGCCGCATGGATGGAATCATCGGAAAACGCTGTATATATACGGGCCGTGAGTAGAACGGGGGAAGAAACCCGGGTGGAGATGGTGCTAATAGAGATGTTCTCGATCCAGTTGGGGACGTCATGCGAAACTGCGGTGTGTGGAACTCGGATTCTTGTCCGTGGGCCGGGTGCTGATGATGTCCGTGGGAGTAGCTGCCAGGCCGAACTGCGTGCTCCTTGCAATACTGACCTTTTTTCTAAGGCAAGAACAGATGAAGCATTAAGACTCATATTCTCAGTGAGAAACATCAATGTTTTGCAATGTTAAATAATAAATAGATTTGTAAAAAAAATGTGAGATCTAGTACCTGGTCAAAATACGTGTAACCACGGGCTGCGGCAGCTGCTGCAGCAGGAGAACGAAAGACGCCAGTGGGAGAAAGGAGCGGGGTCAGATTCGCGGGGAGAGATTCCCGTAGTCCAGAGAGATTCAAGCTTGATGGAGTATCGTTCATTTCTGTGCTGGTGCTATCCGCTGACCCGTTACGTTCCGGAGTTTCAGGTTTATCCTCAAAGCCTGGAGGAGCCTTTGACACTGAAAATGAGGCAGACAAAATGAAAAATGAAAATTGATTGCAAATATTTGCAAGCCATTTCAAATGTTATATTTTATTTATAGGGTTAAAAATACGCACAAGGCTAGATTTACTCTTACTATTACAATTACGTAAAGGTAATTAAGCCGAAAAGTATAACTTACGCTCTTTATCGTCGGGGAAGCGATTTGAATCCATTTCAAACGGTTATGGATATCGAGAGAAACTGACGCTCAAAAGGTGAGGGGAGGACGGAGTCTCGCTACCTTCTAGGGAAGCCGATTCAACTGCTTTGTCAACTACGGTGCCAGTAACCAATTGCAAGTCCTGAAACGCATATAAAATGTCAAAAATGAATTTAAAACTAGTTTTATGTGGAGAAGAAATAACTTTGTCTGGAAATGGACCTGATTTTGATAATAAAAAATGGAACCTGCTCACTTATGGGATTTTCAAAATTAAAAAAATAATATCTTTATGTTGCTAGTTAACATTCGTGCTATATTCCAACCAAAACCAGATGATTGCATGGACCAAAATATTTTTTTGAAAAATGATCTGTGACGTGTCAACATTGATCTTTGACATTGATAATAATAATGATAATAAAAATCCTGCTTTAGGCTTACATCAAATAAGCTAGGGATGAAAGATTTTTTAAAATTTAATCCGAAATTCCAGTGCCAAGAGATATTTCCAAAATCACGATTTCAAAGACATTTCTTTTGGGTAAAAAGCAATCTACTTTTAAAAAAACGACAAAGTCCCTTCTATCAAAACTATGTGATGTCACGCTCTCAAGAAAAGAAACATAAAAATTACAGGTCTCTTCAAAAACTATCAATCCTTCTACCAAAAAATACTCCATTTCCTCCCCAATAATGATGGGCCTTACAAACTCTACCTAAAAATTGCCTTCCAGCTTCTCCTCCATAAAAAAATCTTGAAAAAATGTCAAAAACTACATACCGTTTCTATTCCTCAAGAAACCACCAAGGTTTCCAAAATATTCAGCAACTGGTCTTCAAATTCCCTCAATAAAACACGCTGACTTCAATCAATTTTCGCAAGTGGCAGGACAAATTCCTTACTCACAGCAGCAGCGACTTTGCGGTGGAGGTGGTATTGCTCACTTCGAAGTGCAACGATAACTGACACCCTCTGCTGTCCAGAGCAACATAAAAAGTGAAGCTGGAAAGTATTTCTGAGCAATGTCCCAAAAACTATAAGTCGAAGGTAGGGTGGACTGTGATACTAAGGAAAGGACGAATTCGTTGTGAAAAGTGGAGAGTTGGAAAAGACTTGCGAAGAAGAATGAAAGAAGAAGGTAGGTGGAGAATGCGAGTGGAATGGATTGTTATGGTTATGACTGCGCCTTGTTTCCAAATTCAAAAAGGGAGAGGAAAACCACTAGCATTTGAATACTGCCGCAATTTTTCGTTTTCTCCCTGTGCTCTCTTGTGCATATGAGATACGCATTCGGGGTAAGTTGTGAGTGCGTTCATGTTGCCTTCGTATGCATTATGCATATATACTGATAATTCTCATATACATACATACATATATACAGAAGCAAGGACTTGGGTATGCACATTTGACCTATGGTATTAAGGCATAAGGTGATATTATTAGTGATTATCCTCCAATGTCCAATCAAATCGAAGCTGACATTGACCATCGCTACTATGTATCTACTTACCGAGTTTTGTCTTACGATATACATGATTTTATTGGATTTTTCCAGACTTTTCTTTTTTCTTGATGTATGATGATTAAGATGAATAGTTTTGTGCTCAATGCATGCACACCATTAATTTGATTTCCCACATCAAGCGTCATGTACTAAATGAGTACTTAGCCATTGTTGCATGCAAGCAAGGACACCATCGAATTCCGCTTAAAAATTATGTATTCATAATTATGCAATTACGAAAAGGATGCACCTACCTTTAATGCTTATGAAGCCGTTTGCAATGCCTTGCTTAAGAAAATGTGGATGACATGGAAAAAGGAAAAATAACTTTACTTTAAATGAACATTTCATTTAGGCTTATGACTTGGAGAGGGATACTTTATTCTTCATTTAAATATCGTGGCATACAGGGACGTCAGCAAAGCCTTTCTGAAGCTGGAGATACAAAACTGATGTGACACTAAGGTCGTCCATCAAAAGGACCAATCTCGAAAGTTTATGCGTGTTGGATATGAACATGTGAATCGGATGCAAATGTCAAATGTCGAACATTCGACATTTTGAAAGTACTTGTAATGCATTTATTTTCCAAGTAGTTAAAAGAGCTATTTCTTTCAAGCTGAATTATGCTCTGTCAATAGTAAGGACACAGGAAAATGTCTCGCCAACGGGGGGTTTCCAAGAACCAGGCAAGACACCAAGGCCAGTATTTCAAAATTCTGATACGCAAATTATTTTTGAGCTGTGCCCTTTCCTATCATGTAAACTCAATGATTATATGTGTAAAACAAAATAGTGTGATTAAAATTATCAAACATTGCAATTGTATAATAAAAGAAATTTCTCTTGCTCTTTTGCCAGCATTTACTTAACTTTGTTCAAGAAAAATGCCATTTTCCAAAACATTATAATGTACACAGGGACGATCCATAAACGACGTCACATTAAAAAAAACTTTTTCTGAGACCCCCCTCCCTCCCTTGTCACGGTATTCCTCATTTGCATAAATTGCGCGTCACACTTCTCCGAACAACCCCTCCCTCCCCCAGACCGTGACGTCGTTTATGGATGGTCCCATAGTTGATGACATATTCCATTCACACTTCAAGTTGGAAAGTTACACAGACTGTAAAGAGTCTAGCTTTTAAAAAAGGAAATGAAATATCTGCTATAATCCGATTTTTGACAGAAAAAAATAGTAAAAAAACGCTTTGACTTATCAATGTAGGCCGCATGTATGTAATGCTGTAATATAAGATCTCGGAATGATTGTATAATTTTCTCCGATTTCTTACCAAAAAAGCGGATGGGTTCATGAATAATGCACAATACAGATTGTTTTGCATAATGCATAATTCATGCAGTGAAAAAATCGCACATATTTTTCCGTTGTTAAATTTTCACCTCTCACAATAACAATCACAACAAAGCGTACAAATGTCATTTTATGCAAACCTTACTATATATTTTTTGTTAGTCAATCATTTAGACTGGAACACAATTGAACATACGGATTAAATTTGCGAATTTGGATGACGCTGATGGGTAATACTACCAATTTCAGGAAACTCACAGGATAACCTTACGGGATAGTTTTTTATATATGCATTTTAAATGGAGAGAAAAAGGTTTTACGTAAGGGTTATTAAGAGAAAACCTTCACGATATATCTTTTTACTGGATAGCTTTTTTCGCGTTCAAGATTGCTATTTTTCGTGTTTTTAATTGATAAAATTTTCTGAGTTCACAATCCGAGTTTTTCATGCATCTCGTAATTACCTCAATAACTGTATAAAGTACTCGATGCTGATATCATGTTAAATGAGAAATACGATTTTCCTGTCGTTAGCCTTTTTCCCATTCAAAACTGAACAATGTACAAACTGATTTTATAATGTGGTAGTTCATACGTGTAATGTCTAGGTTATGATGTTACTAATTTCAATTTGTTTACCGTTGGTGTAATTGGAAAACTTTTACAATTTTCTATGGGTGTACAACTCAAACGTCGCTCCAAAAGTACAAAAATTTTTTGAAGAGCAGATCATGATCTTGAATATTTGAAATGTCGAATTACTTTGTCTCACGTGAGCGACATTTGATGCCTGCTGTTTAGATTCGGTAACATGAGATTTGATACAAATGCATTTGTGTTTTTAAAGACGTATCCATCATAAATCGAAGTATGAGATGGAAACCCCTGCCAATGTGAAATTCCTTATCCAGATCAAAATGGAAGTTGAAAGAAGCTTATAAAAATTGCTTCCAGCACAAAGTAAAGTAAAGCTTCCATGACAAAGAGATCTAAAATTTCGAAATGCAAAAGATGAATATGAAGCCAGTTAAATTGTATGACAACATCTGATGATTATCCCCAAGAATTACAGGAGCTTTAATTTGCAAAATATGGTTTACAAAAATGAAATGCTGCTTTATTATGTTCAAGAAATTCTTGCATGGACTCAAGATTCTTGATTTATTCAATCAATTTGGAACTGAAAGCTGCAAGTTCCAGGTATGACTGACCATAAAAATGAAAATGAAGCAATAATATCTTTGAAAACTTTACGAACGAATATTTTTCTTGGTAAAATTGCATCCGGACGACTTTTGCAGGCCTACATGAAACAGGGAAATTAGAATCATAAAGCGCAGTCAGCAAAATTCACCTAATCTCATACTATAATAATATATTTTATTTCTCTGCTGCATTTTCTCCTCTCCGAACTGGAAAAAACACCCATCTATCTCTGCGTCATTCCCAGCCTAATCATCCAGCCCGGACTTGGACAACATGGCGATCAAGTATTGATGTCTCTCATTCACAATCACAATGCATACGGCTGTCAAAAAATCAGATTTTTTTGCAAAAACACGGTTATATCATGCATTCCAATTTAATTGAGGTCATAAGTGATTCTGCACAGCTGAATTGCAAATTTGCATATAAAAGGCCCCATATAAAAAGGACATGAGGATCACGGCCAGCGACGTTTTTCTCCAGTTTCATCGACTTCAATACGATCAGCGTCATCAGCGACGATTAGGCAATCGTCGGGAAGTGCTGAAGAATTTCAGAAAAAGAAATCACAGTTTTCCGGAATTAGATTTCCAATCATAATGAGGTAAATTAGTAAGGAGTTTCCTTTTTTGGGAAGGGGGCGATTTGAAATTTTTCATTAACACTACTTGTCAGTACAAGTGGATTTAAGAAAGGATGTAATTCACGTGCGTGATTGATTCAATCATAGGTTTTCTACCCAGTTTTCCCTGCTAGGCACACTCTTGTGCTTTGCGGGATGTGCGCTGGCAGTCAACCAGACGGAGGTGGATGCCATCTGGGAGGTAGAGAAAACCACCTTACCTACATTTACTCCAGTCATAATTTGTCATGAATTTTTAAACAAGCCGTCTGCTGTTTTATCGTAGGAGGCAAGAAATTGCTACAAGGAGCAGATGCTGAACAACACGATCCACGGAGGCAGCTCGAGAGCAAGGCGCAGCACGAAAATTACACCCGAATCTGAGATCATGACGGAGAATAGCAACATCTACCCCATCTTTGAGAAGATGATCATGCAAAAGTAAGAAATTTAAAAAAGAGAGATTAACAATAACTCAAAAAGGAAAAAAAACTTTTCCCAAGGATCTTGTCAGGCTGTCGAATGGGGCATTATGAGATAAGGCCAAGTAATGTCGTCCGCACGTGCTTGGAAGAGTGCTATAGCCGTTTAGCCTTGCGTCGCATGCATTTAACCATTTACACAATACATGCGTTGCGAGGGAACCGCGCGGCTATTCGGCTATAGCACTCTTTCAAGCAAGTGCGGACGACTATAAGTACCTAAATATACACAGGTTCTTTTTTGTTCATTGAGATTGCTTCTTTGAAGACGTACCTACACAAACCGAAAGAAGACGTCTGTCTGTGAGAGAATCTGTGCAAAAAACCATAATGCATAATATATTATTTACTTGAGAAGAAAAACAGTTTACCTTTTCGTTAAAGAGAATGAAATATGTATGACGGAGGAGCTTGAAGGGATTTATTTTTTTTTTTTTCAAAAAAAAACTTTCCTCCTCATCCCTTGTCGACATCATCAACAGGCGCTCACACACAATGGGAAAAGCAACGTGTATTACACACAAACTAATGGCAACGTCAAGAGGAAAAGCCACTTAGCCATTACTACCCGCACAAAACTACGACTAACCTTTTTCGAACATCATATTTCAAAAAGGAGATTCCTTTCAACGTTTCAACTGTTGTTCCACGGGACGGACGGAATCAACGCTGGATTTCTGAGCAGGCCGCATGTGAATCCTTTTCAACAGACGGGAGGGAAAAAAATATCCCTCCTACTTAAAATATGGTGAGTGAGGAGAGGAAGAAGTAAAAGTAAAAAAGCGAAAACTTTTTTCAGAGTCTCTCTCGCGGCTCCTGAGGTTCGCTGGGAAAAGCTGGCAGAAGATGTGTGGAGGAAAAAAACTTCATCTGTGACTGATTTACCCAAGGAGAAAGCAGACTGTTTGGCTCAGTCTCTCTGGGAAAGTTGGTGTGATCACAAGGAGTCCGTGAGTGAAAGTGAAGCCACATACTAACAGAATCGGCTCTGGAAGAGCGAGGAAAAGTTTATTTTTTGGTGCACTTGAAGGGTTTATTACTTACATCTCGTGTGCTGCTTGCACTCTCCTGACTCCATTGTGAGTTGGTAGGTGAGTTTGAGTTGTTGTATAAGAAAAAGGTGGAGGATTTTTTTTCGCTCTTGGGAGACCGTAGTAAGTGATTCTTATTTAATTTCCTGGAGCTTCAAGGAACATATCAAGTACAGTAGATTACATCGTCACTATCATTTAATCAAATTGCTGTGGAAGAGCATTTGAGGAGCCCACTTGGAGTAATAAGGGATGACGGTGTGCTAAAGGTAGTAGTTGTGGAATGTCAAAGCTTTAAACTGACGGTCGGATATTGCCTACCGGCAGCGGTTCTCGGGTGATATTGTAGAGATGTGACAATTAAATTTCTTCAGTATTGAACTGGTATACAAATTGTAAGTACCTAGGCTAAAAGGTATCTCAAAAATTTTTGTTTTATAGGGCTTAAACTCAAGCCCGAGGCTGGTATTATGAGAAAAAGCTGAAGCAACAATAAGTGATCAAAAAAGACATTTCAACGTATAGGAGAAATGGGTTATGCATGTAGGAATTTTGAAAAAATCGAACATTCATCTGCGCTAAAAGCTTCAAAAATTCAATTCGAATTCATTTTTGGTAGTAGACTGCAAAAGAATGTATTGCGAGAGTGAAATAAGAAACAGCGGAAAATAAACGAGAGTATGTATGCTTTTACCTTTAAACCTTTTGAAGTTTGATAAAGCCCCATCTCCGAAATCTCCGAGATCTCATTATGAATCTTTTATTTCTCCTGAAAAATAAAACTCGGATAAAGTGTTTCCGCTCGTGCATCATTGAGTATCTGTCGCATACAAAAGGAGTAGGGGTACTACGGCCTACTTACTTAAGCTCTCTCTCTAAATGCATAATGAGGATAAGTATAATTTTTCAATAGCTTTCGCATCCTCAACTTTCACTGAAGGCCTTGTTAGTATCTCCACGGGGTAAAGGGGAATCGTTATCCGTTTCTCCAAAACACAAAGCCGCCGAGTGCTTCTTTGTTTTATCTCATTATTTAGTCATTACTCATACTCATCACTAGTGTGTATGTATGTACATACATAGCTATAGGCATATGGCTGAATTCCGGCGATTTTTAGACGGCATTTGTTGTTTCCTCCAAGGACTGTAGATAGTTATTATACCCTTCACCTAAAGACATTACATCTTCCAGCCTTCACAGTTTCTTGTGGCAAAAGCTGCCAGCCAGCATTACGTAAGATCAGCTCATTAGTGCAACCGTATCCTCACAAATCGTGTAAAAATCGATTCAATTATATTCCATGCTGTTTTCTGACATTTCCCCACGAAAAAAAACTTCATTTCATTCTCATGTAGACGTAGTGGGTAGCTGTTCAAGCAGCTATATTTTTCGATTTTTTTTCTACCTTCAGAGATGAACGCGCTTTCTTATAATGTGAGAGGTTTACACCCGCTGCTAATATGTAAGTAAAAGCGGATGGGAAAAGCGCTTAACTTTCTTATAGTAAAAAGGGAACTTTCTCCCAATCTGCGTGATACCTCCCACTGCCTCTGCCACTTCTTCATTTCTGTATTTTTTTCCTCTTCCAGACGAGTAATTTTTTTCGCAGGTTAAAATCTCTCTCGTGTACTCAAATTTTTCCTTCGCAAAAAAATGAATAAAGCCTGTGGGCTCAAGCAGTAAAACTGTTAGGCGAGGAGAGGGTGACAAACGATGAATGAAAGTAAAAAAGTAAATCTTGCTTGTTAGAGCAGAAAAAAATCTACCCGGAGTGTGAGAGAGAGGAAAGGGCTCCCATTCTACCTCATTTTCTGCATATATCCCACAATTATTGTCTAGCTTTTCTTTTTTCCCCAAACGAGAAAAAGATTGTTCTTTGGCTCAGTCAGGAAATGAATGTTTAGCTGTGATGTGACGCTTGTCGCACTCTCACAGAGGCTCACATCAGCCATGACTGCCTGAGAAAAAACTAAGTATATTTATATATGCCGTCGTTTCGCTTTTTTCTCCTCGTGTGAAATAAGAGCATCTTTCACGGTGACACAGTCATCATTCTTCCTTTTTCAACCTTTCTGACTCTTTTTCCCAGGCACAAGGGCTGCGGGAGGCAAAAGCAAGAGCTTTCGCTTCACCAAAGTATTTACGTAAGAGCATAATAATATAGTAGAGTTAAAGTTTTATTCGCTCTTCTGATGGCCATTATTATTACAAACTTATTACACGGTGTGAGGTAGTGGTGGTGGTGGTGGTGGTGGAGAGCTACAGCGTTTCTCCAGCAGCAGCAGCCCAATCACCGTCATCATTTTCTCACAGTCATTGTCATAATAAAAAGCTTGTTGCTTTTTTACAAGAGAGATTAATACAAGTACCATGTAAGTAGAGGCACACCGTGCTCTCCCC
This sequence comes from Seira sanloemensis, assembly GCA_027743915.1. NCBI lineage: Eukaryota > Metazoa > Arthropoda > Collembola > Entomobryomorpha > Entomobryidae > Seira > Seira sanloemensis. Next base: position 11,423 of record JAHZMY010000464.1, read on the forward strand.
AGCGTGAACCTTAAGATGATGGAAAATCTGATTTTCTCCCACCCAGCACAAGACTCCATGCCACCACCACCAAGACCCAAATTGGAGTGAGTTTTATGCAAAGCACAGCAATATAATAAAAATGTGTATAATTCAGACGAATTTGACTCATCCAAAGAATATTTGGGTGGGAGTAGTCAGCTCAGCTTCTTCATGTTCAAATGTAAAGCAGCCATATTCCATAATATTTAGTTATGGTACCTTTTTTTGGCAGAGGCACTGCTTAATAAACTGCGAGCATTGTGGCATTTCTCTCTTTTTATCTAGCTTTTACCTTACTGCATATGTTTCTCCTCTACAGGGCTTTTTGTTCGCACAGAATGTTTTGTAATTTAAATGACGTGTTTGGACAACGACCCTTTTCTCATTTTCACTTACGTGCTGGATTCACTCGCTCCAAGTTACTACTACATGCATTTCCCAGGAAGAGAATTGAACCAGGATAAAAAAAATGCATGTTGTATGTGTCTAAGGTCTCATATTAAACACATGACGGGGGGAAAGCACAAGGAACAAAAAAAAGTTTCCAGGATGAGTTCCAGTGCCAACATTATCTTAACGGCCAAAAACTAATGTAGGCTTCTGCCTCCCAAGAAGAAGCCTTACACAGGAAAAAAAGGCTACTGGCAAAATATACAAGTAAAAGAGAGGGACAAGATGCAAAAAAGAAATTGGAAAGCAGAAGAGAAAACTCTTGCTAAATTTAGTATCTTTATTCCTTGCCTCACTCTCATTTTCATTACATGCATTCTATTC